>JAUIMM010001390.1:0-88156 GCA_031769625.1 Taudactylus pleione
ACGTAATTTTTCATACGGGTAAATATATTTCTGGTGAGTTGTGTGAAAATTAAGCACCAAAATCAACTTCTGTCACTGCAGCAAATCTATTTTAATTTGTACCAACATTTTTAAGCAGAATTTGGGGATTTTTGGAAAAAAAAAATTTTAGACAATTTTTAAGGTCCGGGGCTTACGTAATTTTTCATACTAGTAAATATATTTCTGGTGAGTTGTGTGAACATTAAGCACAAAAATCAACTTCTGTCACTGCAGCAAATCTTTTTTAAGTTGTACCAACATTTTTAAGCAGAATTTGGGGATTTTTGAAAATAAAAAATTGTGGCCGATGTTTAAGGTCCGGGGCTTATGTAATTTTTCATACAGGTAAATATATTTCTGGTGAGTTCTGTGTCAAAATTAAGCACCAAAATCAACTTCTGTCACTGCAGCAAATCTTTTTTACGTTGTACCAACATTTTTAAGCAGAATTTGGGGATTTTTGAAAATAAAAAATTTTGGACGATGTTTAAGGTCCGGGGCTTACATAATTTTCATAAGGGTAAATATATTTCTGGTGAGTTCTGTGTCAAAATTAAGCACCAAAATCAACTTCTGTCACTGCAGCAAATCTTTTTTCATTTGTACCAACATTTTTAAGCAGAATTTGGGGATTTTTGGAAAAAATAAATTTTGGCCGATGTTTAAGGTCCGGGGCTTACGTAATTTTTCATAAGGGTAAATATATTTCTGGTGAGTTCTGTGTCAAAATTAAGCACCAAAATCAACTTCTGTCACTGCAGCAAATCTTTTTTAAGTTGTACCAACATTTTTAAGCAGAATTTGGGGATTTTTGAAAAAAAAAATTTTGGCCGATTTTTAAGGTCCGGGGCTTACGTACTTTTTCATACGGGTAAATATATTTCTGGTGAGTTGTGTGAAAATTAAGCACCAAAATCAACTTCTGTCACTGCAGCAAATCTTTTTTAAGTTGTACCAACATTTTTAAGCAGAATTTGGGGATTTTTGAAGAAAAAAAAAAACCCGATTTTTAAGGTCTGGGGCTTACGTAATTTTTCATATGGGTAAATATATTTCTGGTGAGTTCTGTGTCAAAATTATGCACTAAAATCAACTTCTGCCACTGCAGGAAATCTTTTTTAAGTTGTACCAACATTTTTAAGCAGAATTTGGGGATTTTTGAAAATAAAAAATTTTGGCTGATTTTTAAGGTCCGGGGCTTACGTAATTTTTCATAAGGGTAAATATATTTCTGGTGAGTTGTGTGAAAATTAAGCACCAAAATCAACTTCTGTCACTGCAGCAAATCTATTTTAAGTTGTACCAACATTTTTAAGCAGAATTTGGGGATTTTTGAAGAAAAAAAAATTTGCCAGATTTTTAAGGTCCGGGGCTTACGTAATTTTTCATATGGGTAAATATATTTCTGGTGAGTTCTGTGTCAAAATTATGCACCAAAATCAACTTCTGCCACTGCAGGAAATCTTTTTTAAGTTGTACCAACATTTTTAAGCAGAATTTGGGGATTTTTGAAAATAAAAAATTTTGGCCGATGTTTAAGGTCTGGGGCTTACGTAATATTTCATATGGGTAAATATATTTCTGGTGAGTTCTGTGTCAAAATTATGCACCAAAATCAACTTCTGCCACTGCAGGAAATCTTTTTTAAGTTGTACCAACATTTTTAAGCAGAATTTGGGGATTTTTGAAAATAAAAAATTTTGGATGATTTTTATGGTCGGGGCTTACGTAATTTTTCATAAGGGTAAATATATTTCTGGTGAGTTCTGTGTCAAAATTAAGCACCAAAATCAACTTCTGTCACTGCAGCAAATCTTTTTTAAGTTGTACCAACATTTTTAAGCAGAATTTGGGGATTTTTGAAAAAAAAAAATTTTGGCCGATTTTTAAGGTCCGGGGCTTACGTAATTTTTCATACGGGTAAATATATTTCTGGTGAGTTGTGTGAAAATTAAGCACCAAAATCAACTTCTGTCACTGCAGCAAATCTTTTTTAAGTTGTACCAACATTTTTAAGCAGAATTTGGGGATATTTGAAGAAAAAAAAAAACCCGATTTTTAAGGTCCGGGGCTTACGTAATTTTTCATATGGGTAAATATATTTCTGGTGAGTTCTGTGTCAAAATTATGCACTAAAATCAACTTCTGCCACTGCAGGAAATCTTTTTTAAGTTGTACCAACATTTTTAAGCAGAATTTGGGGATTTTTGAAAATAAAAAATTTTGGCCGATGTTTAAGGTCCGGGGCTTACGTAATTTTTCATAAGGGTAAATATATTTCTGGTGAGTTGTGTGAAAATTAGGTACCAAAATCAACTTCTGTCACTGCAGCAAATCTTTTTTAAGTTGTACCAACATTTTTAAGCAGAATTAGGGGATTTTTGAAAATAAAAAATTTTGGCTGATTTTTAAGGACCGAGGCTTACGTAATTTTTCATATCGGTAAATATATTTCTGGTGAGTTGTGTGAAAATTAAGCACCAAAATCAACTTCTGTCACTGCAGCAAATCTTTTTTAAGTTGTACCAACATTTTTAAGCAGAATTTGGGGATTTTTGGAAATAAAAAATTTTGGACAATTTTTAAGGTCCGGGGCTCACGTAATTTTTCATAAGGGTAAATATATTTCTGGTGAGTTCTGTGTCAAAATTAAGCACCAAAATCAACTTCTGTCACTGCAGCAAATATTTTTTAAGTTGTACCAACATTTTTAAGCAGAATTTGGGGATTTTTTAAAATAAAATATTTTGGACGATTTTTAAGGTCCGGGGCTTACGTAATTTTTCATAAGGGTAAATATATTTCTGGTGAGTTCTGTGTCAAAATTAAGCACCGAAATCAACTTCTGTCACTGCAGCAAATCTTTTTTAAGTTGTACCAACATTTTTAAGCAGAATTTGGGGATTTTTGAAAATAAAAAATTTTGGACGATTTTTAAGGTCCGGGGCTTACGTAATTTTTCATACGGGTAAATATATTTCTGGTGAGTTGTGTGAAAATTAAGCACCAAAATCAACTTCTGTCACTGCAGCAAATCTTTTTTAAGTTGTACCAACATTTTTAAGCAGAATTTGGGGATTTTTGAAGAAAAAAAAATTTGCCAGATTTTTAAGGTCCGGGGCTTACGTAATTTTTCATATGGGTAAATATATTTCTGGTGAGTTCTGTGTCAAAATTATGCACCAAAATCAACTTCTGCCACTGCAGGAAATCTTTTTTAAGTTGTACCAACATTTTTAAGCAGAATTTGGGGAATTTTGAAGAAAAAAAATTTTGGCCGATGTTTAAGGTCCGGGGCTTACGTAATTTTTCATATGGGTAAATATATTTCTGGTGAGTTGTGTGAAAATTAAGCACCAAAATCAACTTCTCTCACTGCAGCAAATCTTTTTTAAGTTGTACCAACATTTTTAAGCAGAATTTGGGGATTTTTGAAGAAAATAAAATTTTGGCCGATGTTTAAGGTCCGGGGCTTACGTAATTTTTCATATGGGTAAATATATTTCTGGTGAGTTCTGTGTCAAAATTAAGCACCAAAATCAACTTCTGTCACTGCAGCAAATCTTTTTTACGTTGTACCAACATTTTTAAGCAGAATTTGGGGATTTTTGAAAATAAAAAATTTTGGCCGATTTTTAAGGTTCGGGGCTTACGTAATTTTTCATATGGGTAAATATATTTCTGGTGAGTTGTGTGAAAATTATGCACCAAAATCAACTTCTGTCACTGCAGCAAATCTTTTTTAAGTTGTACCAACATTTTTAAGCAGAATTTGGGGATTTTTGAAAATAAAAAATTTTGGCCGATTTTTAAGGTCCGGGGCTTACGTAATTTTTCATACGGGTAAATATATTTCTGGTGAGTTGTGTGAAAATTAAGCACCAAAATCAACTTCTGTCACTGCAGCAAATCTATTTTAATTTGTACCAACATTTTTAAGCAGAATTTGGGGATTTTTGGAAAAAAAAAATTTTGGACAATTTTTAAGGTCCGGGGCTTACGTAATTTTTCATACTAGTAAATATATTTCTGGTGAGTTGTGTGAACATTAAGCACCAAAATCAACTTCTGTCACTGCAGCAAATCTTTTTTAAGTTGTACCAACATTTTTAAGCAGAATTTGGGGATTTTTGAAAATAAAAAATTGTGGCCGATGTTTAAGGTCCGGGGCTTATGTAATTTTTCATACAGGTAAATATATTTCTGGTGAGTTCTGTGTCAAAATTAAGCACCAAAATCAACTTCTGTCACTGCAGCAAATCTTTTTTAAGTTGTACCAACATTTTTAAGCAGAATTTGGGGATTTTTGAAATTAAAACATTTTGGCTGATGTTTAAGGTCCGGGGCTTACGTAATTTTTCAAATGGGTAAATATATTTCTGGTGAGTTCTGTGTCAAAATTAAGCACCAAAATCAACTTCTGTCACTGCAGCAAATCTTTTTTAAGTTGTACCAACATTTTTAAGCAGAATTTGGGGATTTTTGAAAATAAAAAATTTTGGCCGATTTTTAAGGTCCGGGGCTTACGTAATTTTTCATACGGGTAAATATATTTCTGGTGAGTAGTGTGAAAATTAAGCACCAAAATCAACTTCTGTCACTGCAGCAAATCTATTTTAATTTGTACCAACATTTTTAAGCAGAATTTGGGGATTTTTGGAAAAAAAAAAATTTTAGACAATTTTTAAGGTCCGGGGCTTACGTAATTTTTCATACTAGTAAATATATTTCTGGTGAGTTGTGTGAACATTAAGCACAAAAATCAACTTCTGTCACTGCAGCAAATCTTTTTTAAGTTGTACCAACATTTTTAAGCAGAATTTGGGGATTTTTGAAAATAAAAAATTGTGGCCGATGTTTAAGGTCCGGGGCTTATGTAATTTTTCATACAGGTAAATATATTTCTGGTGAGTTCTGTGTCAAAATTAAGCACCAAAATCAACTTCTGTCACTGCAGCAAATCTTTTTTACGTTGTACCAACATTTTTAAGCAGAATTTGGGGATTTTTGAAAATAAAAAATTTTGGACGATGTTTAAGGTCCGGGGCTTACATAATTTTCATAAGGGTAAATATATTTCTGGTGAGTTCTGTGTCAAAATTAAGCACCAAAATCAACTTCTGTCACTGCAGCAAATCTTTTTTCATTTGTACCAACATTTTTAAGCAGAATTTGGGGATTTTTGGAAAAAATAAATTTTGGCCGATGTTTAAGGTCCGGGGCTTACGTAATTTTTCATAAGGGTAAATATATTTCTGGTGAGTTCTGTGTCAAAATTAAGCACCAAAATCAACTTCTGTCACTGCAGCAAATCTTTTTTAAGTTGTACCAACATTTTTAAGCAGAATTTGGGGATTTTTGAAAAAAAAAATTTTGGCCGATTTTTAAGGTCCGGGGCTTACGTAATTTTTCATACGGGTAAATATATTTCTGGTGAGTTGTGTGAAAATTAAGCACCAAAATCAACTTCTGTCACTGCAGCAAATCTTTTTTAAGTTGTACCAACATTTTTAAGCAGAATTTGGGGATTTTTGAAGAAAAAAAAAAACCCGATTTTTAAGGTCTGGGGCTTACGTAATTTTTCATATGGGTAAATATATTTCTGGTGAGTTCTGTGTCAAAATTATGCACTAAAATCAACTTCTGCCACTGCAGGAAATCTTTTTTAAGTTGTACCAACATTTTTAAGCAGAATTTGGGGATTTTTGAAAATAAAAAATTTTGGCTGATTTTTAAGGTCCGGGGCTTACGTAATTTTTCATAAGGGTAAATATATTTCTGGTGAGTTGTGTGAAAATTAAGCACCAAAATCAACTTCTGTCACTGCAGCAAATCTATTTTAAGTTGTACCAACATTTTTAAGCAGAAGTTGGGGATTTTTGAAGAAAAAAAAATTTTGGCCGATTTTTAAGGACCGAGGCTTACGTAATTTTTCATATCGGTAAATATATTTCTGGTGAGTTGTGTGAAAATTAAGCACCAAAATCAACTTCTGTCACTGCAGCAAATCTTTTTTAAGTTGTACCAACATTTTTAAGCAGAATTTGGGGATTTTTGTAAAAAAAAAATTTGGACAATTTTTAAGGTCCGGGGCTCACGTAATTTTTCATAAGGGTAAATATATTTCTGGTGAGTGCTGTGTCAAAATTAAGCACCAAAATCAACTTCTGTCACTGCAGCAAATATTTTTTAAGTTGTACCAACATTTTTAAGCAGAATTTGGGGATTTTTGAAAATAAAATATTTTGGACGATTTTTAAGGTCCGGGGCTTACGTAATTTTTCATAAGGGTAAATATATTTCTGGTGAGTTCTGTGTCAAAATTAAGCACCAAAATCAACTTCTGTCACTGCAGCAAATCTTTTTTAAGTTGTACCAACATTTTTAAGCAGAATTTGGGGATTTTTGAAAATAAAAAATTTTGGACGATTTTTAAGGTCCGGGGCTTACGTAATTTTTCATACGGGTAAATATATTTCTGGTGAGTTGTGTGAAAATTAAGCACCAAAATCAACTTCTGTCACTGCAGCAAATCTTTTTTAAGTTGTACCAACATTTTTAAGCAGAATTTGGGGATTTTTGAAGAAAAAAAAATTTGCCAGATTTTTAAGGTCCGGGGCTTACGTAATTTTTCATATGGGTAAATATATTTCTGGTGAGTTCTGTGTCAAAATTATGCACCAAAATCAACTTCTGCCACTGCAGGAAATCTTTTTTAAGTTGTACCAACATTTTTAAGCAGAATTTGGGGATTTTTGAAGAAAAAAAAATTTTGGCCGATGTTTAAGGTCCGGGGCTTACGTAATTTTTCATATGGGTAAATATATTTCTGGTGAGTTCTGTGTCAAAATTAAGCACCAAAATCAACTTCTGTCACTGCAGCAAATCTTTTTTACGTTGTACCAACATTTTTAAGCAGAATTTGGGGATTTTTGAAAATAAAAAATTTTGGCCGATTTTTAAGGTTCGGGGCTTACGTAATTTTTCATATGGGTAAATATATTTCTGGTGAGTTGTGTGAAAATTATGCACCAAAATCAACTTCTGTCACTGCAGCAAATCTTTTTTAAGTTGTACCAACATTTTTAAGCAGAATTTGGGGATTTTTGAAAATAAAAAATTTTGGCCGATTTTTAAGGTCCGGGGCTTACGTAATTTTTCATACGGGTAAATATATTTCTGGTGAGTTGTGTGAAAATTAAGCACCAAAATCAACTTCTGTCACTGCAGCAAATCTATTTTAATTTGTACCAACATTTTTAAGCAGAATTTGGGGATTTTTGGGAAAAAAAAATTTTGGACAATTTTTAAGGTCCGGGGCTTACGTAATTTTTCATACTAGTAAATATATTTCTGGTGAGTTGTGTGAACATTAAGCACCAAAATCAACTTCTGTCACTGCAGCAAATCTTTTTTAAGTTGTACCAACATTTTTAAGCAGAATTTGGGGATTTTTGAAAATAAAAAATTTTGGCCGATGTTTAAGGTCCGGGGCTTACGTAATATTTCATATGGGTAAATATATTTCTGGTGAGTTCTGTGTCAAAATTATGCACCAAAATCAACTTCTGCCACTGCAGGAAATCTTTTTTAAGTTGTACCAACATTTTTAAGCAGAATTTGGGGATTTTTGAAAATAAAAAATTTTGGATGATTTTTATGGTCGGGGCTTACGTAATTTTTCATAAGGGTAAATATATTTCTGGTGAGTTCTGTGTCAAAATTAAGCACCAAAATCAACTTCTGTCACTGCAGCAAATCTTTTTTAAGTTGTACCAACATTTTTAAGCAGAATTTGGGGATTTTTGAAAAAAAAAAATTTTGGCCGATTTTTAAGGTCCGGGGCTTACGTAATTTTTCATACGGGTAAATATATTTCTGGTGAGTTGTGTGAAAATTAAGCACCAAAATCAACTTCTGTCACTGCAGCAAATCTTTTTTAAGTTGTACCAACATTTTTAAGCAGAATTTGGGGATTTTTGAAGAAAAAAAAAACCCGATTTTTAAGGTCCGGGGCTTACGTAATTTTTCATATGGGTAAATATATTTCTGGTGAGTTCTGTGTCAAAATTATGCACTAAAATCAACTTCTGCCACTGCAGGAAATCTTTTTTAAGTTGTACCAACATTTTTAAGCAGAAGTTGGGGATTTTTGAAGAAAAAAAAATTTTGGCCGATTTTTAAGGTCCGAGGCTTACGTAATTTTTCATATGGGTAAATATATTTCTGGTGAGTTGTGTGAAAATTAAGCACCAAAATCAACTTCTGTCACTGCAGCAAATCTTTTTTAAGTTGTACCAACATTTTTAAGCAGAATTTGGGGATTTTTGGGAAAAAAAAATTTTGGACAATTTTTAAGGTCCGGGGCTCACGTAATTTTTCATAAGGGTAAATATATTTCTGGTGAGTTCTGTGTCAAAATTAAGCACCAAAATCAACTTCTGTCACTGCAGCAAATATTTTTTAAGTTGTACCAACATTTTTAAGCAGAATTTGGGGATTTTTGAAAATAAAATATTTTGGACGATTTTTAAGGTCCGGGGCTTACGTAATTTTTCATAAGGGTAAATATATTTCTGGTGAGTTGTGTCAAAATTAAGCACCAAAATCAACTTCTGTCACTGCAGCAAATCTTTTTTAAGTTGTACCAACATTTTTAAGCAGAATTTGGGGATTTTTGAAAATAAAAAATTTTGGACGATTTTTAAGGTCCGGGGCTTACGTAATTTTTCATATGGGTAAATATATTTCTGGTGAGTTGTGTGAAAATTAAGCACCAAAATCAACTTCTGTCACTGCAGCAAATCTTTTTTAAGTTGTACCAACATTTTTAAGCAGAATTTGGGGATTTTTAAAGAAAAAAAAAATTGCCAGATTGTTAAGGTCCGGGGCTTATGTAATTTTCATATGGGTAAATATATTTCTGGTGAGTTCTGTGTCAAAATTATGCACCAAAATCAACTTCTGCCACTGCAGGAAATCTTTTTTAAGTTGTACCAACATTTTTAAGCAGAATTTGGGGATTTTTGAAAATAAAAAATTGTGGCCGATGTTTAAGGTCCGGGGCTTATGTAATTTTTCATACAGGTAAATATATTTCTGGTGAGTTCTGTGTCAAAATTAAGCACCAAAATCAACTTCTGTCACTGCAGCAAATCTTTTTTAAGTTGTACCAACATTTTTAAGCAGAATTTGGGGATTTTTGAAATTAAAACATTTTGGCTGATGTTTAAGGTCCGGGGCTTACGTAATTTTTCATAAGGGTAAATATATTTCTGGTGAGTTCTGTGTCAAAATTAAGCACCAAAATCAACTTCTGTCACTGCAGCAAATCTTTTTTAAGTTGTACCAACATTTTTAAGCAGAATTTGGGGATTTTTGAAAATAAAAAATTTTGGCCGATTTTTAAGGTCCGGGGCTTACGTAATTTTTCATAAGGGTAAATATATTTCTGGTGAGTTGTGTGAAAATTAAGCACCAAAATCAACTTCTGTCACTGCAGCAAATCTATTTTAATTTGTACCAACATTTTTAAGCAGAATTTGGGGATTTTTGGAAAAAAAAAATTTTAGACAATTTTTAAGGTCCGGGGCTTACGTAATTTTTCATACTAGTAAATATATTTCTGGTGAGTTGTGTGAACATTAAGCACAAAAATCAACTTCTGTCACTGCAGCAAATCTTTTTTAAGTTGTACCAACATTTTTAAGCAGAATTTGGGGATTTTTGAAAATAAAAAATTGTGGCCGATGTTTAAGGTCCGGGGCTTATGTAATTTTTCATACAGGTAAATATATTTCTGGTGAGTTCTGTGTCAAAATTAAGCACCAAAATCAACTTCTGTCACTGCAGCAAATCTTTTTTACGTTGTACCAACATTTTTAAGCAGAATTTGGGGATTTTTGAAAATAAAAAATTTTGGACGATGTTTAAGGTCCGGGGCTTACATAATTTTCATAAGGGTAAATATATTTCTGGTGAGTTCTGTGTCAAAATTAAGCACCAAAATCAACTTCTGTCACTGCAGCAAATCTTTTTTCATTTGTACCAACATTTTTAAGCAGAATTTGGGGATTTTTGGAAAAAATAAATTTTGGCCGATGTTTAAGGTCCGGGGCTTACGTAATTTTTCATAAGGGTAAATATATTTCTGGTGAGTTCTGTGTCAAAATTAAGCACCAAAATCAACTTCTGTCACTGCAGCAAATCTTTTTTAAGTTGTACCAACATTTTTAAGCAGAATTTGGGGATTTTTGAAAAAAAAAATTTTGGCCGATTTTTAAGGTCCGGGGCTTACGTAATTTTTCATACGGGTAAATATATTTCTGGTGAGTTGTGTGAAAATTAAGCACCAAAATCAACTTCTGTCACTGCAGCAAATCTTTTTTAAGTTGTACCAACATTTTTAAGCAGAATTTGGGGATTTTTGAAGAAAAAAAAATTTGCCAGATTTTTAAGGTCCGGGGCTTACGTAATTTTTCATATGGGTAAATATATTTCTGGTGAGTTCTGTGTCAAAATTATGCACCAAAATCAACTTCTGCCACTGCAGGAAATCTTTTTTAAGTTGTACCAACATTTTTAAGCAGAATTTGGGGATTTTTGAAGAAGAAAAAATTTTGGCCGATGTTTAAGGTCCGGGGCTTACGTAATTTTTCATATGGGTAAATATATTTCTGGTGAGTTCTGTGTCAAAATTAAGCACCAAAATCAACTTCTGTCACTGCAGCAAATCTTTTTTACGTTGTACCAACATTTTTAAGCAGAATTTGGGGATTTTTGAAAATAAAAAATTTTGGCAGATTTTTAAGGTTCGGGGCTTACGTAATTTTTCATATGGGTAAATATATTTCTGGTGAGTTGTGTGAAAATTATGCACCAAAATCAACTTCTGTCACTGCAGCAAATCTTTTTTAAGTTGTACCAACATTTTTAAGCAGAATTTGGGGATTTTTGAAAATAAAAAATTTTGGCCGATTTTTAAGGTCCGGGGCTTACGTAATTTTTCATATCGGTAAATATATTTCTGGTGAGTTGTGTGAAAATTAAGCACCAAAATCAACTTCTGTCACTGCAGCAAATCTATTTTAATTTGTACCAACATTTTTAAGCAGAATTTGGGGATTTTTGGAAAAAAAAATTTTGGACAATTTTTAAGGTCCGGGGCTTATGTAATTTTTCATACTAGTAAATATATTTCTGGTGAGTTGTGTGAACATTAAGCACCAAAATCAACTTCTGTCACTGCAGCAAATCTTTTTTAAGTTGTACCAACATTTTTAAGCAGAATTTGGGGATTTTTGAAAATAAAAAATTTTGGCCGATGTTTAAGGTCCGGGGCTTATGTAATTTTTCATACAGGTAAATATATTTCTGGTGAGTTCTGTGTCAAAATTAAGCACCAAAATCAACTTCTGTCACTGCAGCAAATCTTTTTTAAGTTGTACCAACATTTTTAAGCAGAATTTGGGGATTTTTGAAAAAAAAAATTTTGGCCGATTTTTAAGGTCCGGGGCTTACGTAATTTTTCATACGGGTAAATATATTTCTGGTGAGTTGTGTGAAAATTAAGCACCAAAATCAACTTCTGTCACTGCAGCAAATCTTTTTTAAGTTGTACCAACATTTTTAAGCAGAATTTGGGGATTTTTGAAGAAAAAAAAAACCCGATTTTTAAGGTCCGGGGCTTACGTAATTTTTCATATGGGTAAATATATTTCTGGTGAGTTCTGTGTCAAAATTATGCACTAAAATCAACTTCTGCCACTGCAGGAAATCTTTTTTAAGTTGTACCAACATTTTTAAGCCGAATTTGGGGATTTTTGAAAATAAAAAATTTTGGCCGATGTTTAAGGTCCGGGGCTTACGTAATTTTTCATAAGGGTAAATATATTTCTGGTGAGTTCTGTGTCAAAATTAAGTACCAAAATCAACTTCTGTCACTGCAGCAAATCTTTTTTAAGTTGTACCAACATTTTTAAGCAGAATTTGGGGATTTTTGAAAATAAAAAATTTTGGCTGATTTTTAAGGTCCGGGGCTTACGTAATTTTTCATAAGGGTAAATATATTTCTGGTGAGTTGTGTGAAAATTAAGCACCAAAATCAACTTCTGTCACTGCAGCAAATCTATTTTAAGTTGTACCAACATTTTTAAGCAGAAGTTGGGGATTTTTGAAGAAAAAAAAATTTTGGCCGATTTTTAAGGTCCGAGGCTTACGTAATTTTTCATATGGGTAAATATATTGCTGGTGAGTTGTGTGAAAATTAAGCACCAAAATCAACTTCTGTCACTGCAGCAAATCTTTTTTAAGTTGTACCAACATTTTTAAGCAGAATTTGGGGATTTTTGGAAAAAAAAAATTTTGGACAATTTTTAAGGTCCGGGGCTCACGTAATTTTTCATAAGGGAAAATATATTTCTGGTGAGTTCTGTGTCAAAATTAAGCACCAAAATCAACTTCTGTCACTGCAGCAAATATTTTTTAAGTTGTACCAACATTTTTAAGCAGAATTTGGGGATTTTTGAAAATAAAATATTTTGGACGATTTTTAAGGTCCGGGGCTTACGTAATTTTTCATATGGGTAAATATATTTCTGGTGAGTTGTGTGAAAATTAAGCACCAAAATCAACTTCTGTCACTGCAGCAAATCTTTTTTAAGTTGTACCAACATTTTTAAGCAGAATTTGGGGATTTTTAAAGAAAAAAAAAATTGCCAGATTGTTAAGGTCCGGGGCTTATGTAATTTTCATATGGGTAAATATATTTCTGGTGAGTTCTGTGTCAAAATTATGCACCAAAATCAACTTCTGCCACTGCAGGAAATCTTTTTTAAGTTGTACCAACATTTTTAAGCAGAATTTGGGGAATTTTGAAGAAAAAAAATTTTGCCCGATGTTTAAGGTCCGGGGCTTACGTAATTTTTCATATGGGTAAATATATTTCTGGTGAGTTCTGTGTCAAAATTAAGCACCAAAATCAACTTCTCTCACTGCAGCAAATCTTTTTTAAGTTGTACCAACATTTTTAAGCAGAATTTGGGGATTTTTGAAAATAAAAAATTTTGGCCGATTTTTAAGGTTCGGGGCTTACGTAATTTTTCATACGGGTAAATATATTTCTGGTGAGTTGTGTGAAAATTAAGCACCAAAATCAACTTCTGTCACTGCAGCAAATCTTTTTTAATTTGTACCAACATTTTTAAGCAGAATTTGGGGATTTTTGAAAAAAAAAATTTGGGCTGATGTTTAAGGTCCGGGGCTTACGTAATTTTTCATATGGGTAAATATATTTCTGGTGAGTTGTGTGAAAATTATGCACCAAAATCAACTTCTGTCAATGCAGCAAAACTTTTTTAATTTGTACCAACATTTTTAAGCAGAAATTGGGGATTTTTGAAGAAAAAAAATTTTGGCCGATTTTTAAGGTCCGGGGCTTACATAATTTTTCATATGGGTAGATATATTTCTGGTGAGTTCTGTGTCAAAATTATGCACCAAAATCAACTTCTGCCACTGCAGGAAATCTTTTTTAAGTTGTACCAACATTTTTAAGCAGAATTTGGGGATTTTTGAAAATAAAAAATTTTGGCCAAAGTTTAAGGTCCGGGGCTTACGTAATTTTTCATAAGGGTAAATATATTTCTGGTGAGTTCTGTGTCAAAATTAAGCACCAAAATCAACTTCTGTCACTGCAGCAAATCTTTTTTAAGTTGTACCAACATTTTTAAGCAGAATTTGGGGAGTTTTGAAAAAAAAAATTTTAGCCGAAGTTTAAGTTCCGGGGCTTACGTAATTTTTCATAAGTGTAAATATATTTCTGGTGAGTTCTGTTTCAAAATTAAGCACCAAAATCATCTTCTGTCACTTCAGCAAATCTTTTTTAAGTTGTACCAACATTTTTAAGCAGAATTTGGGGATTTTTGAAAATAAAAAATCTTGGCCGACTTTTAAGGTCCGGGGCTTATGTAATTTTTCATATGGGTAAATATATTTCTGGTGAGTTCTGTGTCAAAATTATGCACCAAAATCAACTTCTGCCACTGCAGGAAATCTTTTTTAAGTTGTACCAACATTTTTAAGCAGAATTTGGGGATTTTTGAAAATAAAAAATTTTGGCCGATGTTTAAGGTCCGGGGCTTACGTAATTTTTCATAAGGGTAAATATATTTCTGGTGAGTTCTGTGTAAAAATTAAGCACCAAAATCAACTTCTGTCACTGCAGCAAATCTTTTTTAAGTTGTACCAACATTTTTAAGCAGAATTTGGGGATTTTTGAAATTTTTCATACGGGTAAATATATTTCTGGTGAGTTGTGTGAAAATTAAGCACCAAAATCAACTTCTGTCACTGCAGCAAATCTATTTTAATTTGTACCAACATTTTTAAGCAGAATTTGGGGAATTTTGAAGAAAAAAAATTTTGGCCGATTTTTAAGGTCCGGGGCTTATGTAATTTTTCATATGGGTAAATATATTTCTGGTGAGTTCTGTGTCAAAATTATGCACCAAAATCTTTTTTAAGTTGTACCAACATTTTTAAGCAGAATTTGGGGATTTTTGAAATTTTTCATACGGGTAAATATATTTCTGGTGAGTTGTGTGAAAATTAAGCACCAAAATCAACTTCTGTCACTGCAGCAAATCTATTTTAATTTGTACCAACATTTTTAAGCAGAATTTGGGGAATTTTGAAGAAAAAAAATTTTGGCCGATTTTTAAGGTCCGGGGCTTATGTATTTTTTCATATGGGTAAATATATTTCTGGTGAGTTCTGTGTCAAAATTATGCACCAAAATCAACTTCTGCCACTGCAGGAAATCTTTTTTAAGTTGTACCAACATTTTTAAGCAGAATTTGGGGATTTTTGAAAATAAAAAATTTTGGCCGATGTTTAAGGTCCGGGGCTTACGTAATTTTTCATAAGGGTAAATATATTTCTGGTGAGTTCTGTGTCAAAATTAAGCACCAAAATCAACTTCTGTCACTGCAGCAAATCTTTTTTAAGTTGTACCAACATTTTTAAGCAGAATTTGGGGATTTTTGAAAATAAAAAATTTTGGATGATTTTTAAGGTCGGGGGACTACGTAATTTTTCATAAGGGTAAATAAATTTCTGGTGAGTTCTGTGTCAAAATTAAGCACCAAAATCAACTTCTGTCACTGCAGCAAATCTTTTTTAAGTTGTACCAACATTTTTAAGCAGAATTTGGGGATTTTTGAAAAAAAAAAATTTTGGCCGATTTTTAAGGTGTGGGGCTTATGTAATTTTTCATACGGGTAAATATATTTCTGGTGAGTTGTGTGAAAATTAAGCACCAAAATCAACTTCTGTCACTGCAGCAAATCTTTTTTAAGTTGTACCAACATTTTTAAGCAGAATTTGGGGATTTTTGAAGAAAAAAAATTTTGGACGATTTTTAAGGTCCGGGACTTACGTGATTTTTCATATGGGTAAATATATTTCTGGTGAGTTCTGTGTCAAAATTAAGCACCAAAATCAACTTCTGCCACTGCAGGAAATCTTTTTTAAGTTGTACCAACATTTATAAGCAGAATTTGGGGATTTTTGAAGAAAAAAAAATTTTGGACGATTTTTAAGGTCCGGGGCTTACGTAATTTTTCATATGGGTAAATATATTTCTGGTGAGTTGTGTGAAAATAAAGCACCAAAATCAACTTCTGTCACTGCAGCAAATCTTTTTTAATTTGTACCAACATTTTTAAGCAGAATTTGGGGATTTTTGAAAAAAAAAATTTTGGCCGATTTTTAAGGTCCGGGGCTTACGTAATTTTTCATACGGGTAAATATATTTCTGGTGAGTTGTGTGAAAATTAAGCACCAAAATCAACTTCTGTCACTGCATCAAATCTATTTTAAGTTGTACCAACATTTTTAAGCAGAATTTGGGGATTTTTGAAAAAAAAAAATTTTGGCCGATGTTTAAGGTCCGGGGCTTACGTAATTTTTCATATGGGTAAATATATTTTTGGTGAGTTGTGTGAAAATTAAGCACCAAAATCAACTTCTCTCACTACAGCAAATCTTTTTTAAGTTGTACCAACATTTTTAAGCAGAATTTGGGGATTTTTGAAGAAAAAAAAATTTTGGCCGATGTTTAAGGTCCGGGGCTTACGTAATTTTTCATACGGGTAAATATATTTCTGGTGAGTTCTGTGTCAAAATTATGCACCAAAATCAACTTCAGCCACTGCAGGAAATCTTTTTTAAGTTGTACCAACATTTTTAAGCAGAATTTGGGGATTTTTGAAAATAAAAAATTTTGGCCGATTTTTAAGGTCCGGGACTTACGTAATTTTTCATATGGGTAAATATATTTCTGGTGAGTTCTGTGTCAAAATTAAGCACCAAAATAAACTTCTGTCACTGCAGCAAATATTTTTTAAGTTGTACCAACATTTTTAAGCAGAATTTGGGGATTTTTGAAAATAAAAAATTTTGGACGATTTTTTAAGGTCCGGGGCTTACGTAATTTTTCATAAGGGTAAATATATTTCTGGTGAGTTCTGTGTCAAAATTAAGCACCAAAATCAACTTCTGTCACTGCAGCAAATCTTTTTTTAGTTGTACCAACATTTTTAAGCAGAATTTAGGGATTTTTGAAAATAAAAAATTTTGGACGATTTTTAAGGTCCGGGGCTTACGTAATTTTTCATAAGGGTAAATATATTTCTGGTGAGTTCTGTGTCAAAATTAAGCACCAAAATCAACTTCTGTCACTGCAGCAAATCTTTTTTAAGTTGTACCAACATTTTTAAGCAGAATTTGGGGATTTTGAAAATAAAAAATTTTGGACGATTTTTAAGGTCCGGGGCTTACGTAATTTTTCATACGGGTAAATATATTTCTGGTGAGTTGTGTGAAAATTAAGCACCAAAATCAACTTCTGTCACTGCAGCAAATCTTTTTTAAGTTGTACCAACATTTTTAAGCAGAATTTGGGGATTTTTGAAGAAAAAAAAATTTGCCAGATTTTTAAGGTCCGGGGCTTACGTAATTTTTCATATGGGTAAATATATTTCTGGTGAGTTCTGTGTCAAAATTATGCACCAAAATCAACTTCTGCCACTGCAGGAAATCTTTTTTAAGTTGTACCAACATTTTTAAGCAGAATTTGGGGAATTTTGAAGAAAAAAAATTTTGGCCGATGTTTAAGGTCCGGGGCTTACGTAATTTTTCATATGGGTAAATATATTTCTGGTGAGTTGTGTGAAAATTAAGCACCAAAATCAACTTCTCTCACTGCAGCAAATCTTTTTTAAGTTGTACCAACATTTTTAAGCAGAATTTGGGGATTTTTGAAGAAAAAAAAATTGTGGCCGATGTTTAAGGTACGGGGCTTACGTAATTTTTCATATGGGTAAATATATTTCTGGTGAGTTCTGTGTCAAAATTAAGCACCAAAATCAACTTCTGTCACTGCAGCAAATCTTTTTTACGTTGTACCAACATTTTTAAGCAGAATTTGGGGATTTTTGAAAATTAAAAATTTTGGCCGATTTTTAAGGTCCGGGGCTTACGTAATTTTTCATACGGGTAAATATATTTCTGGTGAGTTGTGTGAAAATTAAGCACCAAAATCAACTTCTGTCACTGCAGCAAATCTATTTTAATTTGTACCAACATTTTTAAGCAGAATTTGGGGATTTTTGGAAAAAAAAAATTTGGACAATTTTTAAGGTCCGGGGCTTACGTAATTTTTCATACTAGTAAATATATTTCTGGTGAGTTGTGTGAACATTAAGCACCAAAATCAACTTCTGTCACTGCAGCAAATCTTTTTTAAGTTGTACCAACATTTTTAAGCAGAATTTGGGGATTTTTGAAAATAAAAAATTGTGGCCGATGTTTAAGGTCCGGGGCTTACGTAATTTTTCATAAGGGTAAATATATTTCTGGTGAGTTCTGTGTCAAAATTAAGCACCAAAATCAACTTCTGTCACTGCAGCAAATCTTTTTTAAGTTGTACCAACATTTTTAAGCAGAATTTGGGGATTTTTGAAAAAAAAAAAATTTTGGCCGATTTTTAAGGTCCGGGGCTTACGTAATTTTTCATACGGGTAAATATATTTCTGGTGAGTTGTGTGAAAATTAAGCACCAAAATCAACTTCTGTCACTGCAGCAAATCTTTTTTAAGTTGTACCAACATTTTTAAGCAGAATTTGGGGATTTTTGAAGAAAAAAAAAACCAGATTTTTAAGGTCCGGGGCTTACGTAATTTTTCATATGGGTAAATATATTTCTGGTGAGTTCTGTGTCAAAATTATGCACTAAAATCAACTTCTGCCACTGCAGGAAATCTTTTTTAAGTTGTACCAACATTTTTAAGCAGAATTTGGGGATTTTTGAAAATAAAAAATTTTGGCCGATGTTTAAGGTCCGGGGCTTATGTAATTTTTCATAAGGGTAAATATATTTCTGGTGAGTTCTGTGTCAAAATTAAGTACCAAAATCAACTTCTGTCACTGCAGCAAATCTTTTTTAAGTTGTACCAACATTTTTAAGCAGAATTTGGGGATTTTTGAAAATAAAAAATTTTGGCTGATTTTTAAGGTCCGGGGCTTACGTAATTTTTCATAAGGGTAAATATATTTCTGGTGAGTTGTGTGAAAATTAAGCACCAAAATCAACTTCTGTCACTGCAGCAAATCTATTTTAAGTTATACCAACATTTTTAAGCAGAAGTTGGGGATTTTTGAAGAAAAAAAAATTTTGGCCGATTTTTAAGGACCGAAGCTTAAGTAATTTTTCATATCGGTAAATATATTTCTGGTGAGTTGTGTGAAAATTAAGCACCAAAATCAACTTCTGTCACTGCAGCAAATCTTTTTTAAGTTGTACCAACATTTTTAAGCAGAATTTGGGGATTTTTGGAAATAAAAAATTTTGGACAATTTTTAAGGTCCGGGGCTCACGTAATTTTTCATAAGGGTAAATATATTTCTGGTGAGTTCTGTGTCAAAATTAAGCACCAAAATCAACTTCTGTCACTGCAGCAAATATTTTTTAAGTTGTACCAACATTTTTAAGCAGAATTTGGGGATTTTTTAAAATAAAATATTTTGGACGATTTTTAAGGTCCGAGGCTTACGTAATTTTTCATAAGGGTAAATATATTTCTGGTGAGTTCTGTGTCAAAATTAAGCACCAAAATCAACTTCTGTCACTGCAGCAAATCTTTTTTAAGTTGTACCAACATTTTTAAGCAGAATTTGGGGATTTTTGAAAATAAAAAATTTTGGACGATTTTTAAGGTCCGGGGCTTACGTAATTTTTCATACGGGTAAATATATTTCTGGTGAGTTGTGTGAAAATTAAGCACCAAAATCAACTTCTGTCACTGCAGCAAATCTTTTTTAAGTTGTACCAACATTTTTAAGCAGAATTTGGGGATTTTTGAAGAAAAAAAAATTTGCCAGATTTTTAAGGTCCGGGGCTTACGTAATTTTTCATATGGGTAAATATATTTCTGGTGAGTTCTGTGTCAAAATTATGCACCAAAATCAACTTCTGCCACTGCAGGAAATCTTTTTTAAGTTGTACCAACATTTTTAAGCAGAATTTGGGGAATTTTGAAGAAAAAAAATTTTGGCCGATGTTTAAGGTCCGGGGCTTACGTAATTTTTCATATGGGTAAATATATTTCTGGTGAGTTGTGTGAAAATTAAGCACCAAAATCAACTTCTGTCACTGCAGCAAATCTATTTTAAGTTATACCAACATTTTTAAGCAGAAGTTGGGGATTTTTGAAGAAAAAAAAATTTTGGCCGATTTTTAAGGACCGAGGCTTAAGTAATTTTTCATATCGGTAAATATATTTCTGGTGAGTTGTGTGAAAATTAAGCACCAAAATCAACTTCTGTCACTGCAGCAAATCTTTTTTAAGTTGTACCAACATTTTTAAGCAGAATTTGGGGATTTTTGGAAATAAAAAATTTTGGACAATTTTTAAGGTCCGGGGCTCACGTAATTTTTCATAAGGGTAAATATATTTCTGGTGAGTTCTGTGTCAAAATTAAGCACCAAAATCAACTTCTGTCACTGCAGCAAATATTTTTTAAGTTGTACCAACATTTTTAAGCAGAATTTGGGGATTTTTTAAAATAAAATATTTTGGACGATTTTTAAGGTCCGAGGCTTACGTAATTTTTCATAAGGGTAAATATATTTCTGGTGAGTTCTGTGTCAAAATTAAGCACCAAAATCAACTTCTGTCACTGCAGCAAATCTTTTTTAAGTTGTACCAACATTTTTAAGCAGAATTTGGGGATTTTTGAAAATAAAAAATTTTGGACGATTTTTAAGGTCCGGGGCTTACGTAATTTTTCATACGGGTAAATATATTTCTGGTGAGTTGTGTGAAAATTAAGCACCAAAATCAACTTCTGTCACTGCAGCAAATCTTTTTTAAGTTGTACCAACATTTTTAAGCAGAATTTGGGGATTTTTGAAGAAAAAAAAATTTGCCAGATTTTTAAGGTCCGGGGCTTACGTAATTTTTCATATGGGTAAATATATTTCTGGTGAGTTCTGTGTCAAAATTATGCACCAAAATCAACTTCTGCCACTGCAGGAAATCTTTTTTAAGTTGTACCAACATTTTTAAGCAGAATTTGGGGAATTTTGAAGAAAAAAAATTTTGGCCGATGTTTAAGGTCCGGGGCTTACGTAATTTTTCATATGGGTAAATATATTTCTGGTGAGTTGTGTGAAAATTAAGCACCAAAATCAACTTCTCTCACTGCAGCAAATCTTTTTTAAGTTGTACCAACATTTTTAAGCAGAATTTGGGGATTTTTGAAGAAAAAAAAATTTTGGCCGATGTTTAAGGTCCGGGGCTTACGTAATTTTTCATATGGGTAAATATATTTCTGGTGAGTTCTGTGTCAAAATTAAGCACCAAAATCAACTTCTGTCACTGCAGCAAATCTTTTTTACGTTGTACCAACATTTTTAAGCAGAATTTGGGGATTTTTGAAAATAAAAAATTTTGGCCGATTTTTAAGGTTCGGGGCTTACGTAATTTTTCATATGGGTAAATATATTTCTGGTGAGTTGTGTGAAAATTATGCACCAAAATCAACTTCTGTCACTGCAGCAAATCTTTTTTAAGTTGTACCAACATTTTTAAGCAGAATTTGGGGATTTTTGAAAATAAAAAATTTTGGCCGATTTTTAAGGTCCGGGGCTTACGTAATTTTTCATACGGGTAAATATATTTCTGGTGAGTTGTGTGAAAATTAAGCACCAAAATCAACTTCTGTCACTGCAGCAAATCTATTTTAATTTGTACCAACATTTTTAAGCAGAATTTGGGGATTTTTGGAAAAAAAAAATTTTAGACAATTTTTAAGGTCCGGGGCTTACGTAATTTTTCATAAGTGTAAATATATTTCTGGTGAGTTGTGTGAACATTAAGCACAAAAATCAACTTCTGTCACTGCAGCAAATCTTTTTTAAGTTGTACCAACATTTTTAAGCAGAATTTGGGGATTTTTGAAAATAAAAAATTGTGGCCGATGTTTAAGGTCCGGGGCTTATGTAATTTTTCATACAGGTAAATATATTTCTGGTGAGTTCTGTGTCAAAATTAAGCACCAAAATCAACTTCTGTCACTGCAGCAAATCTTTTTTAAGTTGTACCAACATTTTTAAGCAGAATTTGGGGATTTTTGAAATTAAAACATTTTGGCTGATGTTTAAGGTCCGGGGCTTACGTAATTTTTCATAAGGGTAAATATATTTCTGGTGAGTTCTGTGTCAAAATTAAGCACCAAAATCAACTTCTGTCACTGCAGCAAATCTTTTTTAAGTTGTACCAACATTTTTAAGCAGAATTTGGGGATTTTTGAAAATAAAAAATTTTGGCCGATTTTTAAGGTCCGGGGCTTACGTAATTTTTCATACGGGTAAATATATTTCTGGTGAGTTGTGTGAAAATTAAGCACCAAAATCAACTTCTGTCACTGCAGCAAATCTATTTTAATTTGTACCAACATTTTTAAGCAGAATTTGGGGATTTTTGGAAAAAAAAAATTTTAGACAATTTTTAAGGTCCGGGGCTTACGTAATTTTTCATAAGTGTAAATATATTTCTGGTGAGTTGTGTGAACATTAAGCACAAAAATCAACTTCTGTCACTGCAGCAAATCTTTTTTAAGTTGTACCAACATTTTTAAGCAGAATTTGGGGATTTTTGAAAATAAAAAATTGTGGCCGATGTTTAAGGTCCGGGGCTTATGTAATTTTTCATACAGGTAAATATATTTCTGGTGAGTTCTGTGTCAAAATTAAGCACCAAAATCAACTGTCACTGCAGCAAATCTTTTTTACGTTGTACCAACATTTTTAAGCAGAATTTGGGGATTTTTGAAAATAAAAAATTTTGGACGATGTTTAAGGTCCGGGGCTTACATAATTTTTCATAAGGGTAAATATATTTCTGGTGAGTTCTGTGTCAAAATTAAGCACCAAAATCAACTTCTGTCACTGCAGCAAATCTTTTTTCATTTGTACCAACATTTTTAAGCAGAATTTGGGGATTTTTGGAAAAAATAAATTTTGGCCGATGTTTAAGGTCCGGGGCTTACGTAATTTTTCATAAGGGTAAATATATTTCTGGTGAGTTCTGTGTCAAAATTAAGCACCAAAATCAACTTCTGTCACTGCAGCAAATCTTTTTTAAGTTGTACCAACATTTTTAAGCAGAATTTGGGGATTTTTGAAAAAAAAAATTTTGGCCGATTTTTAAGGTCCGGGGCTTACGTAATTTTTCATACGGGTAAATATATTTCTGGTGAGTTGTGTGAAAATTAAGCACCAAAATCAACTTCTGTCACTGCAGCAAATCTTTTTTAAGTTGTACCAACATTTTTAAGCAGAATTTGGGGATTTTTGAAAATAAAAAATTTTGGCTGATTTTTAAGGTCGGGGCTTACGTAATTTTTCATAAGGGTAAATATATTTCTGGTGAGTTGTGTGAAAATTAAGAACCAAAATCAACTTCTGTCACTGCAGCAAATCTATTTTAAGTTGTACCAACATTTTTAAGCAGAAGTTGGGGATTTTTGAAGAAAAAAAAATTTTGGCGGATTTTTAAGGACCGAGGCTTACGTAATTTTTCATATCGGTAAATATATTTCTGGTGAGTTGTGTGAAAATTAAGCACCAAAATCAACTTCTGTCACTGCAGCAAATCTTTTTTAAGTTGTACCAACATTTTTAAGCAGAATTTGGGGATTTTTGTAAAAAAAAAATTTGGACAATTTTTAAGGTCCGGGGCTCACGTAATTTTTCATAAGGGTAAATATATTTCTGGTGAGTGCTGTGTCAAAATTAAGCACCAAAATCAACTTCTGTCACTGCAGCAAATATTTTTTAAGTTGTACCAACATTTTTAAGCAGAATTTGGGGATTTTTGAAAATAAAATATTTTGGACGATTTTTAAGGTCCGGGGCTTACGTAATTTTTCATAAGGGTAAATATATTTCTGGTGAGTTCTGTGTCAAAATTAAGCACCAAAATCAACTTCTGTCACTGCAGCAAATCTTTTTTAAGTTGTACCAACATTTTTAAGCAGAATTTGGGGATTTTTGAAAATAAAAAATTTTGGACGATTTTTAAGGTCCGGGGCTTACGTAATTTTTCATACGGGTAAATATATTTCTGGTGAGTTGTGTGAAAATTAAGCACCAAAATCAACTTCTGTCACTGCAGCAAATCTTTTTTAAGTTGTACCAACATTTTTAAGCAGAATTTGGGGATTTTTGAAGAAAAAAAAATTTGCCAGATTTTTAAGGTCCGGGGCTTACGTAATTTTTCATATGGGTAAATATATTTCTGGTGAGTTCTGTGTCAAAATTATGCACCAAAATCAACTTCTGCCACTGCAGGAAATCTTTTTTAAGTTGTACCAACATTTTTAAGCAGAATTTGGGGAATTTTGAAGAAAAAAAATTTTGGCCGATGTTTAAGGTCCGGGGCTTACGTAATTTTTCATATGGGTAAATATATTTCTGGTGAGTTGTGTGAAAATTAAGCACCAAAATCAACTTCTGTCACTGCAGCAAATCTATTTTAAGTTATACCAACATTTTTAAGCAGAAGTTGGGGATTTTTGAAGAAAAAAAAATTTTGGCCGATTTTTAAGGACCGAGGCTTAAGTAATTTTTCATATCGGTAAATATATTTCTGGTGAGTTGTGTGAAAATTAAGCACCAAAATCAACTTCTGTCACTGCAGCAAATCTTTTTTAAGTTGTACCAACATTTTTAAGCAGAATTTGGGGATTTTTGGAAATAAAAAATTTTGGACAATTTTTAAGGTCCGGGGCTCACGTAATTTTTCATAAGGGTAAATATATTTCTGGTGAGTTCTGTGTCAAAATTAAGCACCAAAATCAACTTCTGTCACTGCAGCAAATATTTTTTAAGTTGTACCAACATTTTTAAGCAGAATTTGGGGATTTTTTAAAATAAAATATTTTGGACGATTTTTAAGGTCCGAGGCTTACGTAATTTTTCATAAGGGTAAATATATTTCTGGTGAGTTCTGTGTCAAAATTAAGCACCAAAATCAACTTCTGTCACTGCAGCAAATCTTTTTTAAGTTGTACCAACATTTTTAAGCAGAATTTGGGGATTTTTGAAAATAAAAAATTTTGGACGATTTTTAAGGTCCGGGGCTTACGTAATTTTTCATACGGGTAAATATATTTCTGGTGAGTTGTGTGAAAATTAAGCACCAAAATCAACTTCTGTCACTGCAGCAAATCTTTTTTAAGTTGTACCAACATTTTTAAGCAGAATTTGGGGATTTTTGAAGAAAAAAAAATTTGCCAGATTTTTAAGGTCCGGGGCTTACGTAATTTTTCATATGGGTAAATATATTTCTGGTGAGTTGTGTGAAAATTAAGCACCAAAATCAACTTCTCTCACTGCAGCAAATCTTTTTTAAGTTGTACCAACATTTTTAAGCAGAATTTGGGGATTTTTGAAGAAAAAAAAATTTTGGCCGATGTTTAAGGTCCGGGGCTTACGTAATTTTTCATATGGGTAAATATATTTCTGGTGAGTTCTGTGTCAAAATTAAGCACCAAAATCAACTTCTGTCACTGCAGCAAATCTTTTTTACGTTGTACCAACATTTTTAAGCAGAATTTGGGGATTTTTGAAATAAAAAATTTTGGCCGATTTTTAAGGTTCGGGGCTTACGTAATTTTTCATATGGGTAAATATATTTCTGGTGAGTTGTGTGAAAATTATGCACCAAAATCAACTTCTGTCACTGCAGCAAATCTTTTTTAAGTTGTACCAACATTTTTAAGCAGAATTTGGGGATTTTTGAAAATAAAAAATTTTGGCCGATTTTTAAGGTCCGGGGCTTACGTAATTTTTCATACGGGTAAATATATTTCTGGTGAGTTGTGTGAAAATTAAGCACCAAAATCAACTTCTGTCACTGCAGCAAATCTATTTTAATTTGTACCAACATTTTTAAGCAGAATTTGGGGATTTTTGGAAAAAAAAAATTTTGGACAATTTTTAAGGTCCGGGGCTTACGTAATTTTTCATACTAGTAAATATATTTCTGGTGAGTTGTGTGAACATTAAGCACCAAAATCAACTTCTGTCACTGCAGCAAATCTTTTTTAAGTTGTACCAACATTTTTAAGCAGAATTTGGGGATTTTTGAAAATAAAAAATTGTGGCCGATGTTTAAGGTCCGGGGCTTATGTAATTTTTCATACAGGTAAATATATTTCTGGTGAGTTCTGTGTCAAAATTAAGCACCAAAATCAACTTCTGTCACTGCAGCAAATCTTTTTTAAGTTGTACCAACATTTTTAAGCAGAATTTGGGGATTTTTGAAATTAAAACATTTTGGCTGATGTTTAAGGTCCGGGGCTTACGTAATTTTTCATAAGGGTAAATATATTTATGGTGAGTTCCTGTGTCAAAATTAAGCACCAAAATCAACTTCTGTCACTGCAGCAAATCTTTTTTAAGTTGTACCAACATTTTTAAGCAGAATTTGGGGATTTTTGAAAATAAAAAATTTTGGCCGATTTTTAAGGTCCGGGGCTTACGTAATTTTTCATACGGGTAAATATATTTCTGGTGAGTTGTGTGAAAATTAAGCACCAAAATCAACTTCTGTCACTGCAGCAAATCTATTTTAATTTGTACCAACATTTTTAAGCAGAATTTGGGGATTTTTGGAAAAAAAAATTTTAGACAATTTTTAAGGTCCGGGGCTTACGTAATTTTTCATAAGTGTAAATATATTTCTGGTGAGTTGTGTGAACATTAAGCACAAAAATCAACTTCTGTCACTGCAGCAAATCTTTTTTAAGTTGTACCAACATTTTTAAGCAGAATTGGGGATTTTTGAAAATAAAAATTGTGGCCGATGTTTAAGGTCCGGGGCTTATGTAATTTTTCATACAGGTAAATATATTTCTGGTGAGTTCTGTGTCAAAATTAAGCACCAAAATCAACTGTCACTGCAGCAAATCTTTTTTACGTTGTACCAACATTTTTAAGCAGAATTTGGGGATTTTTGAAAATAAAAAATTTGGACGATGTTTAAGGTCCCGGGGCTTACATAATTTTTCATAAGGGTAAATATATTTCTGGTGAGTTCTGTGTCAAATTAAGCACCAAAATCAACTTCTGTCACTGCAGCAAATCTTTTTTCATTTGTACCAACATTTTTAAGCAGAATTTGGGGATTTTTGGAAAAAATAAATTTTGGCCGATGTTTAAGGTCCGGGGCTTACGTAATTTTTCATAAGGGTAAATATATTTCTGGTGAGTTCTGTGTCAAAATTAAGCACCAAAATCAACTTCTGTCACTGCAGCAAATCTTTTTTAAGTTGTACCAACATTTTAAGCAGAATTTGGGGATTTTTGAAAAAAAAAATTTTGGCCGATTTTTAAGGTCCGGGGCTTACGTAATTTTTCATACGGGTAAATATATTTCTGGTGAGTTGTGTGAAAATTAAGCACCAAAATCAACTTCTGTCACTGCAGCAAATCTTTTTAAGTTGTACCAACATTTTTAAGCAGAATTTGGGGATTTTTGAAAATAAAAAATTTTGGCTGATTTTTAAGGTCGGGGCTTACGTAATTTTTCATAAGGGTAAATATATTTCTGGTGAGTTGTGTGAAAATTAAGAACCAAAATCAACTTCTGTCACTGCAGCAAATCTATTTTAAGTTGTACCAACATTTTTAAGCAGAAGTTGGGGATTTTTGAAGAAAAAAAAATTTTGGCGGATTTTTAAGGACCGAGGCTTACGTAATTTTTCATATCGGTAAATATATTTCTGGTGAGTTGTGTGAAAATTAAGCACCAAAATCAAACTTCTGTCACTGCAGCAAATCTTTTTTAAGTTGTACCAACATTTTTAAGCAGAATTTGGGGATTTTTGTAAAAAAAAAATTTGGACAATTTTTAAGGTCCGGGGCTCACGTAATTTTTCATAAGGGTAAATATATTTCTGGTGAGTGCTGTGTCAAAATTAAGCACCAAAATCAACTTCTGTCACTGCAGCAAATATTTTTTAAGTTGTACCAACATTTTAAGCAGAATTTGGGGATTTTTGAAAATAAAATATTTTGGACGATTTTTAAGGTCCGGGGCTTACGTAATTTTTCATAAGGGTAAATATATTTCTGGTGAGTTCTGTGTCAAAATTAAGCACCAAAATCAACTTCTGTCACTGCAGCAAATCTTTTTTAAGTTGTACCAACATTTTTAAGCAGAATTTGGGGAAAAATTTTGGATGATTTTTAAGGTCCGGGGCTTACGTAATTTTTCATACGGGTAAATATATTTCTGGTGAGTTGTGTGAAAATTATGCACCAAAATCAACTTCTGTCACTGCAGCAAATCTTTTTAAGTTGTACCAACATTTTTAAGCAGAATTTGGGGATTTTTGAAAATAAAAAATTTTGGCCGATTTTTAAGGTCCGGAGCTTACGTAATTTTTCATACGGGTAAATATATTTCTGGTGAGTTGTGTGAAAATTAAGCACCAAAATCAACTTCTGTCACTGCAGCAAATCTATTTTAATTTGTACCAACATTTTTAAGCAGAATTTGGGGATTTTTGGAAAAAAAAAATTTGGACAATTTTTAAGGTCCGGGGCTTACGTAATTTTTCATACTAGTAAATATATTTCTGGTGAGTTGTGTGAACATTAAGCACCAAAATCAACTTCTGTCACTGCAGCAAATCTTTTTTAAGTTGTACCAACATTTTTAAGCAGAATTTGGGGATTTTTGAAAATAAAAAATTGTGGCCGATGTTTAAGGTCCGGGGCTTATGTAATTTTTCATACAGGTAAATATATTTCTGGTGAGTTCTGTGTCAAAATTAAGCACCAAAATCAACTTCTGTCACTGCAGCAAATCTTTTTTAAGTTGTACCAACATTTTTAAGCAGAATTTGGGGATTTTTGAAAATAAAAAATTTTGGCCGATGTTTAAGGTCCGGGGCTTACGTAATATTTCATATGGGTAAATATATTTCTGGTGAGTTCTGTGTCAAAATTATGCACCAAAATCAACTTCTGCCACTGCAGGAAATCTTTTTTAAGTTGTACCAACATTTTTAAGCAGAATTTGGGGATTTTTGAAAATAAAAAATTTTGGATGATTTTTATGGTCGGGGCTTACGTAATTTTTCATAAGGGTAAATATATTTCTGGTGAGTTCTGTGTCAAAATTAAGCACCAAAATCAACTTCTGTCACTGCAGCAAATCTTTTTTAAGTTGTACCAACATTTTTAAGCAGAATTTGGGGATTTTTGAAAAAAAAAAATTTGGGCCGATTTTTAAGGTCCGGGGCTTACGTAATTTTTCATACGGGTAAATATATTTCTGGTGAGTTGTGTGAAAATTAAGCACCAAAATCAACTTCTGTCACTGCAGCAAATCTTTTTTAAGTTGTACCAACATTTTTAAGCAGAATTTGGGGATTTTTGAAGAAAAAAAAAACCCGATTTTTAAGGTCCGGGGCTTACGTAATTTTTCATATGGGTAAATATATTTCTGGTGAGTTCTGTGTCAAAATTATGCACTAAAATCAACTTCTGCCACTGCAGGAAATCTTTTTTAAGTTGTACCAACATTTTTAAGCAGAATTTGGGGATTTTTGAAAATAAAAAATTTTGGCCGATGTTTAAGGTCCGGGGCTTACGTAATTTTTCATAAGGGTAAATATATTTCTGGTGAGTTCTGTGTCAAAATTAAGTACCAAAATCAACTTCTGTCACTGCAGCAAATCTTTTTTAAGTTGTACCAACATTTTTAAGCAGAATTTGGGGATTTTTGAAAATAAAAAATTTTGGCTGATTTTTAAGGTCCGGGGCTTACGTAATTTTTCATAAGGGTAAATATATTTCTGGTGAGTTGTGTGAAAATTAAGCACCAAAATCAACTTCTGTCACTGCAGCAAATCTATTTTAAGTTGTACCAACATTTTTAAGCAGAAGTTGGGGATTTTTGAAGAAAAAAAAATTTTGGCCGATTTTAAGGTCCGAGGCTTACGTAATTTTTCATATGGGTAAATATATTTCTGGTGAGTTGTGTGAAAATTAAGCACCAAAATCAACTTCTGTCACTGCAGCAAATCTTTTTTAAGTTGTACCAACATTTTTAAGCAGAATTTGAGGATTTTTGGAAAAAAAAAATTTTGGACAATTTTTAAGGTCCGGGGCTCACGTAATTTTTCATAAGGGTAAATATATTTCTGGTGAGTTCTGTGTCAAAATTAAGCACCAAAATCAACTTCTGTCACTGCAGCAAATATTTTTTAAGTTGTACCAACATTTTTAAGCAGAATTTGGGGATTTTTGAAAATAAAATATTTTGGACGATTTTTAAGGTCCGGGGCTTACGTAATTTTTCATATGGGTAAATATATTTCTGGTGAGTTGTGTGAAAATTAAGCACCAAAATCAACTTCTGTCACTGCAGCAAATCTTTTTTAAGTTGTACCAACATTTTTAAGCAGAATTTGGGGATTTTTAAAGAAAAAAAAAATTGCCAGATTGTTAAGGTCCGGGGCTTATGTAATTTTCATATGGGTAAATATATTTCTGGTGAGTTCTGTGTCAAAATTATGCACCAAAATCAACTTCTGCCACTGCAGGAAATCTTTTTTAAGTTGTACCAACATTTTTAAGCAGAATTTGGGGAATTTTGAAGAAAAAAAATTTTGGCCGATGTTTAAGGTCCGGGGCTTACGTAATTTTTCATACGGGTAAATATATTTCTGGTGAGTTCTGTGTCAAAATTAAGCACCAAAATCAACTTCTCTCACTGCAGCAAATCTTTTTTAAGTTGTACCAACATTTTTAAGCAGAATTTGGGGATTTTTGAAAATAAAAAATTTTGGCCGATTTTTAAGGTTCGGGGCTTACGTAATTTTTCATACGGGTAAATATATTTCTGGTGAGTTGTGTGAAAATTAAGCACCAAAATCAACTTCTGTCACTGCAGCAAATCTTTTTTAATTTGTACCAACATTTTTAAGCAGAATTTGGGGATTTTTGAAAAAAAAAAAATTTGGGCTGATGTTTAAGGTCCGGGGCTTACGTAATTTTTCATATGGGTAAATATATTTCTGGTGAGTTGTGTGAAAATTATGCACCAAAATCAACTTCTGTCAATGCAGCAAAACTTTTTTAATTTGTACCAACATTTTGAAGCAGAATTTGGGGATTTTTGAAGAAAAAAAATTTTGGCCGATTTTTAAGGTCCGGGGCTTACATAATTTTTCATATGGGTAAATATATTTCTGGTGAGTTCTGTGTCAAAATTATGCACCAAAATCAACTTCTGCCACTGCAGGAAATCTTTTTTAAGTTGTACCAACATTTTTAAGCAGAATTTGGGGATTTTGAAAATAAAAAATTTTGGCCAAAGTTTAAGGTCCGGGGCTTACGTAATTTTTCATAAGGGTAAATATATTTCTGGTGAGTTCTGTGTCAAAATTAAGCACCAAAATCAACTTCTGTCACTGCAGCAAATCTTTTTTAAGTTGTACCAACATTTTTAAGCAGAATTTGGGGAGTTTTGAAAAAAAAAATTTTGGCCGAAGTTTAAGTTCCGGGGCTTACGTAATTTTTCATAAGTGTAAATATATTTCTGGTGAGTTCTGTGTCAAAATTAAGCACCAAAATCATCTTCTGTCACTGCAGCAAATCTTTTTTAAGTTGTACCAACATTTTTAAGCAGAATTTGGGGATTTTTGAAAATAAAAAATCTTGGCCGACTTTTAAGGTCCGGGGCTTACGTAATTTTTCATACGGGTAAATATATTTCTGGTGAGTTGTGTGAAAATTAAGCACCAAAATCAACTTCTGTCACTGCAGCAAATCTATTTTAATTTGTACCAACATTTTTAAGCAGAATTTGGGGAATTTTGAAGAAAAAAAATTTTGGCCGATTTTTAAGGTCCGGGGCTTATGTAATTTTTCATATGGGTAAATATATTTCTGGTGAGTTCTGTGTCAAAATTATGCACCAAAATCAACTTCTGCCACTGCAGGAAATCTTTTTTAAGTTGTACCAACATTTTTAAGCAGAATTTGGGGATTTTTGAAAATAAAAAATTTTGGCCGATGTTTAAGGTCCGGGGCTTACGTAATTTTTCATAAGGGTAAATATATTTCTGGTGAGTTCTGTGTCAAAATTAAGCACCAAAATCAACTTCTGTCACTGCAGCAAATCTTTTTTAAATTGTACCAACATTTTTAAGCAGAATTTGGGGATTTTTGAAAATAAAAAATTTTGGATGATTTTTAAGGTCGGGGAACTACGTAATTTTTCATAAGGGTAAATAAATTTCTGGTGAGTTCTGTGTCAAAATTAAGCACCAAAATCAACTTCTGTCACTGCAGCAAATCTATTTTAATTTGTACCAACATTTTTAAGCAGAATTTGGGGATTTTTGGAAAAAAAAAATTTTGGACAATTTTTAAGGTCCGGGGCTTACGTAATTTTTCATACTAGTAAATATATTTCTGGTGAGTTGTGTGAACATTAAGCACCAAAATCAACTTCTGTCACTGCAGCAAATCTTTTTTAAGTTGTACCAACATTTTTAAGCAGAATTTGGGGATTTTTGAAAATAAAAAATTGTGGGCGATGTTTAAGGTCCGGGGCTTATGTAATTTTTCATACAGGTAAATATATTTCTGGTGAGTTCTGTGTCAAAATTAAGCACCAAAATCAACTTCTGTCACTGCAGCAAATCTTTTTTAAGTTGTACCAACATTTTTAAGCAGAATTTGGGGATTTTTGAAAATAAAAAATTTTGGCCGATGTTTAAGGTCCGGGGCTTACGTAATATTTCATATGGGTAAATATATTTCTGGTGAGTTCTGTGTCAAAATTATGCACCAAAATCAACTTCTGCCACTGCAGGAAATCTTTTTTAAGTTGTACCAACATTTTTAAGCAGAATTTGGGGATTTTTGAAAATAAAAAATTTTGGATGATTTTTATGGTCGGGGCTTACGTAATTTTTCATAAGGGTAAATATATTTCTGGTGAGTTCTGTGTCAAAATTAAGCACCAAAATCAACTTCTGTCACTGCAGCAAATCTTTTTTAAGTTGTACCAACATTTTTAAGCAGAATTTGGGGATTTTTGAAAAAAAAAAATTTTGGCCGATTTTTAAGGTCCGGGGCTTACGTAATTTTTCATACGGGTAAATATATTTCTGGTGAGTTGTGTGAAAATTAAGCACCAAAATCAACTTCTGTCACTGCAGCAAATCTTTTTTAAGTTGTACCAACATTTTTAAGCAGAATTTGGGGATTTTTGAAGAAAAAAAAAAACCCGATTTTTAAGGTCCGGGGCTTACGTAATTTTTCATATGGGTAAATATATTTCTGGTGAGTTCTGTGTCAAAATTATGCACTAAAATCAACTTCTGCCACTGCAGGAAATCTTTTTTAAGTTGTACCAACATTTTTAAGCAGAATTTGGGGATTTTTGAAAATAAAAAATTTTGGCCGATGTTTAAGGTCCGGGGCTTACGTAATTTTTCATAAGGGTAAATATATTTCTGGTGAGTTCTGTGTCAAAATTAAGTACCAAAATCAACTTCTGTCACTGCAGCAAATCTTTTTTAAGTTGTACCAACATTTTTAAGCAGAATTTGGGGATTTTTGAAAATAAAAAATTTTGGCTGATTTTTAAGGTCCGAGGCTTACGTAATTTTTCATATGGGTAAATATATTTCTGGTGAGTTGTGTGAAAATTAAGCACCAAAATCAACTTCTGTCACTGCAGCAAATCTTTTTTAAGTTGTACCAACATTTTTAAGCAGAATTTGAGGATTTTTGGAAAAAAAAAATTTTGGACAATTTTTAAGGTCCGGGGCTCACGTAATTTTTCATAAGGGTAAATATATTTCTGGTGAGTTCTGTGTCAAAATTAAGCACCAAAATCAACTTCTGTCACTGCAGCAAATATTTTTTAAGTTGTACCAACATTTTTAAGCAGAATTTGGGGATTTTTGAAAATAAAATATTTTGGACGATTTTTAAGGTCCGGGGCTTACGTAATTTTTCATATGGGTAAATATATTTCTGGTGAGTTGTGTGAAAATTAAGCACCAAAATCAACTTCTGTCACTGCAGCAAATCTTTTTTAAGTTGTACCAACATTTTTAAGCAGAATTTGGGGATTTTTAAAGAAAAAAAAAATTGCCAGATTGTTAAGGTCCGGGGCTTATGTAATTTTCATATGGGTAAATATATTTCTGGTGAGTTCTGTGTCAAAATTATGCACCAAAATCAACTTCTGCCACTGCAGGAAATCTTTTTTAAGTTGTACCAACATTTTTAAGCAGAATTTGGGGAATTTTGAAGAAAAAAAATTTTGGCCGATGTTTAAGGTCCGGGGCTTACGTAATTTTTCATACGGGTAAATATATTTCTGGTGAGTTCTGTGTCAAAATTAAGCACCAAAATCAACTTCTCTCACTGCAGCAAATCTTTTTTAAGTTGTACCAACATTTTTAAGCAGAATTTGGGGATTTTTGAAAATAAAAAATTTTGGCCGATTTTTAAGGTTCGGGGCTTACGTAATTTTTCATACGGGTAAATATATTTCTGGTGAGTTGTGTGAAAATTAAGCACCAAAATCAACTTCTGTCACTGCAGCAAATCTTTTTTAATTTGTACCAACATTTTTAAGCAGAATTTGGGGATTTTTGAAAAAAAAAAATTTGGGCTGATGTTTAAGGTCCGGGGCTTACGTAATTTTTCATATGGGTAAATATATTTCTGGTGAGTTGTGTGAAAATTATGCACCAAAATCAACTTCTGTCAATGCAGCAAAACTTTTTTAATTTGTACCAACATTTTGAAGCAGAATTTGGGGATTTTTGAAGAAAAAAAATTTTGGCCGATTTTTAAGGTCCGGGGCTTACATAATTTTTCATATGGGTAAATATATTTCTGGTGAGTTCTGTGTCAAAATTATGCACCAAAATCAACTTCTGCCACTGCAGGAAATCTTTTTTAAGTTGTACCAACATTTTTAAGCAGAATTTGGGGATTTTTGAAAATAAAAAATTTTGGCCAAAGTTTAAGGTCCGGGGCTTACGTAATTTTTCATAAGGGTAAATATATTTCTGGTGAGTTCTGTGTCAAAATTAAGCACCAAAATCAACTTCTGTCACTGCAGCAAATCTTTTTTAAGTTGTACCAACATTTTTAAGCAGAATTTGGGGAGTTTTGAAAAAAAAAATTTTGGCCGAAGTTTAAGTTCCGGGGCTTACGTAATTTTTCATAAGTGTAAATATATTTCTGGTGAGTTCTGTGTCAAAATTAAGCACCAAAATCATCTTCTGTCACTGCAGCAAATCTTTTTTAAGTTGTACCAACATTTTTAAGCAGAATTTGGGGATTTTTGAAAATAAAAAATCTTGGCCGACTTTTAAGGTCCGGGGCTTACGTAATTTTTCATACGGGTAAATATATTTCTGGTGAGTTGTGTGAAAATTAAGCACCAAAATCAACTTCTGTCACTGCAGCAAATCTATTTTAATTTGTACCAACATTTTTAAGCAGAATTTGGGGAATTTTGAAGAAAAAAAATTTTGGCCGATTTTTAAGGTCCGGGGCTTATGTAATTTTTCATATGGGTAAATATATTTCTGGTGAGTTCTGTGTCAAAATTATGCACCAAAATCAACTTCTGCCACTGCAGGAAATCTTTTTTAAGTTGTACCAACATTTTTAAGCAGAATTTGGGGATTTTTGAAAATAAAAAATTTTGGCCGATGTTTAAGGTCCGGGGCTTACGTAATTTTTCATAAGGGTAAATATATTTCTGGTGAGTTCTGTGTCAAAATTAAGCACCAAAATCAACTTCTGTCACTGCAGCAAATCTTTTTTAAATTGTACCAACATTTTTAAGCAGAATTTGGGGATTTTTGAAAATAAAAAATTTTGGATGATTTTTAAGGTCGGGGGACTACGTAATTTTTCATAAGGGTAAATAAATTTCTGGTGAGTTCTGTGTCAAAATTAAGCACCAAAATCAACTTCTGTCACTGCAGCAAATCTTTTTTAAGTTGTACCAACATTTTTAAGCAGAATTTGGGGATTTTTGAAAAAAAAAATTTTGGCCGATTTTTAAGGTGTGGGGCTTATGTAATTTTTCATACGGGTAAATATATTTCTGGTGAGTTGTGTGAAAATAAAGCACCAAAATCAACTTCTGTCACTGCAGCAAATCTTTTTTAATTTGTACCAACATTTTTAAGCAGAATTTGGGGATTTTTGGGAAAAAAAAATTTTGGACAATTTTTAAGGTCCGGGACTTACGTGATTTTTCATATGGGTAAATATATTTCTGGTGAGTTCTGTGTCAAAATTAAGCACCAAAATCAACTTCTGCCACTGCAGGAAATCTTTTTTAAGTTGTACCAACATTTATAAGCAGAATTTGGGGATTTTTGAAGAAAAAAAAATTTTGGACGATTTTTAAGGTCCGGGGCTTACGTAATTTTTCATATGGGTAAATATATTTCTGGTGAGTTGTGTGAAAATAAAGCACCAAAATCAACTTCTGTCACTGCAGCAAATCTTTTTTAATTTGTACCAACATTTTTAAGCAGAATTTGGGGATTTTTGGGAAAAAAAAATTTTGGACAATTTTTAAGGTCCGGGGCTTACGTAATTATTCATAAGGGTAAATATATTTCTGGTGAGTTGTGTCAAAATTAAGCACCAAAATAAACTTCTCTCACTGCAGCAAATATTTTTTAAGTTGTACCAACATTTTTAAGCAGAATTTGGGGATTTTTGAAAATAAAAAATTTTGGACGATTTTTAAGGTCTGGGGCTTACGTAATTTTTCATAAGGGTAAATATATTTCTGGTGAGTTCTGTGTCAAAATTAAGCACCAAAATCAACTTCTGTCACTGCAGCAAATCTTTTTTTAGTTGTACCAACATTTTTAAGCAGAATTTAGGGATTTTTGAAAAAAAAAATTTTGGCCGATTTTTAAGGTCCGGGGCTTACGTAATTTTTCATAAGGGTAAATATATTTCTGGTGAGTTCTGTGTCAAAATTAAGCACCAAAATCAATTTCTGTCACTGCAGCAAATCTTTTTTAAGTTGTACCAACATTTTTAAGCAGAATTTGGGGATTTTTGAAAAAAAAAATTTTGGCCGATTTTTTAGGTGCGGGGCTTATGTAATTTTTCATATGGGTAAATATATTTCTGGTGAGTTGTGTGAAAATTAAGCACCAAAATCAACTTCTGTCACTGCAGCAAATCTATTTTAAGTTGTACCAACATTTTTAAGCAGAATTTGGGGATTTTTGAAAAAAAAAATTTTGGCCGATGTTTAAGGTCCGGGGCTTACGTAATTTTTCATATGGGTAAATATATTTCTGGTGAGTTGTGTGAAAATTAAGCACCAAAATCAACTTCTCTCACTACAGCAAATCTTTTTTAAGTTGTACCAACATTTTTAAGCAGAATTTGGGGATTTTTGAAGAAAAAAAAATTTTGGCCGATGTTTAAGGTCCGGGGCTTACGTAATTTTTCATACGGGTAAATATATTTCTGGTGAGTTCTGTGTCAAAATTAAGCACCAAAATCAACTTCTGTCACTGCAGCAAATCTTTTTTACGTTGTACCAACATTTTTAAGCAGAATTTGGGGATTTTTGAAAATAAAAAATTTTGGCCGATTTTTAAGGTTCGGGGCTTACGTAATTTTTCATACGGGTAAATATATTTCTGGTGAGTTGTGTGAAAATTAAGCACCAAAATCAACTTCTGTCACTGCAGCAAATCTATTTTAAGTTGTACCAACATTTTTAAGCAGAATTTGGGGATTTTTGAAAAAAAAAAATTTTGGCCGATGTTTAAGGTCCGGGGCTTACGTAATTTTTCATATGGGTAAATATATTTCTGGTGAGTTGTGTGAAAATTATGCACCAAAATCAACTTCTGTCAATGCAGCAAATCTTTTTTAATTTGTACCAACATTTTTAAGCAGAATTTGGGGATTTTTGCAAAAAAAAAATTTAGCCGATTTTTAAGGTCCGGGGCTTACGTAATTTTTCATAAGGGTAAATATATTTCTGGTGAGTTCTGTGTCAAAATTAAGCACCAAAATCAATTTCTGTCACTGCAGCAAATCTTTTTTAAGTTGTACCAACATTTTTAAGCAGAATTTGGGGATTTTTGAAAAAAAAAATTTTGGCCGATTTTTTAGGTGCGGGGCTTATGTAATTTTTCATATGGGTAAATATATTTCTGGTGAGTTGTGTGAAAATTAAGCACCAAAATCAACTTCTGTCACTGCAGCAAATCTATTTTAAGTTGTACCAACATTTTTAAGCAGAATTTGGGGATTTTTGAAAAAAAAAATTTTGGCCGATGTTTAAGGTCCGGGGCTTACGTAATTTTTCATATGGGTAAATATATTTCTGGTGAGTTGTGTGAAAATTAAGCACCAAAATCAACTTCTCTCACTACAGCAAATCTTTTTTAAGTTGTACCAACATTTTTAAGCAGAATTTGGGGATTTTTGAAGAAAAAAAAATTTTGGCCGATGTTTAAGGTCCGGGGCTTACGTAATTTTTCATACGGGTAAATATATTTCTGGTGAGTTCTGTGTCAAAATTAAGCACCAAAATCAACTTCTGTCACTGCAGCAAATCTTTTTTACGTTGTACCAACATTTTTAAGCAGAATTTGGGGATTTTTGAAAATAAAAAATTTTGGCCGATTTTTAAGGTTCGGGGCTTACGTAATTTTTCATACGGGTAAATATATTTCTGGTGAGTTGTGTGAAAATTAAGCACCAAAATCAACTTCTGTCACTGCAGCAAATCTATTTTAAGTTGTACCAACATTTTTAAGCAGAATTTGGGGATTTTTGAAAAAAAAAAATTTTGGCCGATGTTTAAGGTCCGGGGCTTACGTAATTTTTCATATGGGTAAATATATTTCTGGTGAGTTGTGTGAAAATTATGCACCAAAATCAACTTCTGTCAATGCAGCAAATCTTTTTTAATTTGTACCAACATTTTTAAGCAGAATTTGGGGATTTTTGCAAAAAAAAAATGTAGCCGATTTTTAAGGTCCGGGGCTTACGTAATTTTTCATAAGGGTAAATATATTTCTGGTGAGTTCTGTGTCAAAATTAAGCACCAAAATCAATTTCTGTCACTGCAGCAAATCTTTTTTAAGTTGTACCAACATTTTTAAGCAGAATTTGGGGATTTTTGAAAAAAAAAATTTTGGCCGATTTTTTAGGTGCGGGGCTTATGTAATTTTTCATATGGGTAAATATATTTCTGGTGAGTTGTGTGAAAATTAAGCACCAAAATCAACTTCTGTCACTGCAGCAAATCTATTTTAAGTTGTACCAACATTTTTAAGCAGAATTTGGGGATTTTTGAAAAAAAAAAATTTTGGCCGATGTTTAAGGTCCGGGGCTTACGTAATTTTTCATATGGGTAAATATATTTCTGGTGAGTTGTGTGAAAATTAAGCACCAAAATCAACTTCTCTCACTACAGCAAATCTTTTTTAAGTTGTACCAACATTTTTAAGCAGAATTTGGGGATTTTTGAAGAAAAAAAAATTTTGGCCGATGTTTAAGGTCCGGGGCTTACGTAATTTTTCATACGGGTAAATATATTTCTGGTGAGTTCTGTGTCAAAATTAAGCACCAAAATCAACTTCTGTCACTGCAGCAAATCTTTTTTACGTTGTACCAACATTTTTAAGCAGAATTTGGGGATTTTTGAAAATAAAAAATTTTGGCCGATTTTTAAGGTTCGGGGCTTACGTAATTTTTCATACGGGTAAATATATTTCTGGTGAGTTGTGTGAAAATTAAGCACCAAAATCAACTTCTGTCACTGCAGCAAATCTATTTTAAGTTGTACCAACATTTTTAAGCAGAATTTGGGGATTTTTGAAAAAAAAAATTTTGGCCGATGTTTAAGGTCCGGGGCTTACGTAATTTTTCATATGGGTAAATATATTTCTGGTGAGTTGTGTGAAAATTATGCACCAAAATCAACTTCTGTCAATGCAGCAAATCTTTTTTAATTTGTACCAACATTTTTAAGCAGAATTTGGGGATTTTTGCAAAAAAAAAATTTTTACAGATTTTTAAGGTCCGGGGCTTACGTAATTTTTCATAAGGGTAAATATATTTCTGGTGAGTTCTGTGTCAAAATTAAGCACCAAAATCAACTTCTGTCACTGCAGCAAATCTTTTTTAAGTTGTACCAACATTTTTAAGCAGAATTTGGGGATTTTTGAAAAAAAAAATTTTGGCCGATGTTTAAGGTCCAGGGCTTACATCATTTTTCATACGGGTAAATATATTTCTGGTCAGTTGTGTATCAAAATTAAGCTCCAAAATCAACTTCTGTCACTGCAGCAAATCTTTTTTAAGTTGTACCAACATTTTTAAGCAGAATTTGGGGATTTTTGAAGAAAAAAAATTTTGACCGATTTTTAAGGTCCGGGGCTTACGTAATTTTTCATATGGGTAAATATATTTCTGGTGAGTTCTGTGTCAAAATTATGCACCAAAATCAACTTCAGCCACTGCAGGAAATCTTTTTTAAGTTGTACCAACATTTTTAAGCAGAATTTGGGGATTTTTGAAAATAAAAAATTTTGGCCGATTTTTAAGGTCCGGGACTTACGTAATTTTTCATATGGGTAAATATATTTCTGGTGAGTTCTGTGTCAAAATTAAGCACCAAAATAAACTTCTGTCACTGCAGCAAATATTTTTTAAGTTGTACCAACATTTTTAAGCAGAATTTGGGGATTTTTGAAAATAAAAAATTTTGGACGATTTTTTAAGGTCCGGGGCTTACGTAATTTTTCATAAGGGTAAATATATTTCTGGTGAGTTCTGTGTCAAAATTAAGCACCAAAATCAACTTCTGTCACTGCAGCAAATCTTTTTTTAGTTGTACCAACATTTTTAAGCAGAATTTAGGGATTTTTGAAAATAAAAAATTTTTGACGATTTTTAAGGTCCGGGGCTTACGTAATTTTTCATAAGGGTAAATATATTTCTGGTGAGTTCTGTGTCAAAATTAAGCACCAAAATCAACTTCTGTCACTGCAGCAAATATTTTTTAAGTTGTACCAACATTTTTAAGCAGAATTTGGGGATTTTTGAAAATAAAAAATTTTGGACGATTTTTAAGGTCCGGGGCTTACGTAATTTTTAATACGGGTAAATATATTTCTGGTGAGTTGTGTGAAAATTAAGCACCAAAATCAACTTCTGTCACTGCAGCAAATCTTTTTTAAGTTGTACCAACATTTTTAAGCAGAATTTGGGGATTTTTGAAGAAAAAAAATTTTGACCGATTTTTAAGGTCCGGGGCTTACGTAATTTTTCATATGGGTAAATATATTTCTGGTGAGTTGTGTGAAAATTAAGCACCAAAATCAACTTCTCTCACTGCAGCAAATCTTTTTTAAGTTGTACCAACATTTTTAAGCAGAATTTGGGGATATTGGGAAAAAAAAATTTTGGCCGATGTTTAAGGTCCGGGGCTTACGTAATTTTTCATACGGGTAAATATATTTCTGGTGAGTTCTGTGTCAAAATTAAGCACCAAAATCAACTTCTGTCACTGCAGCAAATCTTTTTTACATTGTACCAACATTTTTAAGCAGAATTTGGGGATTTTTGAAAATAAAAAATTTTGGCCGATTTTTAAGGTCCGGGGCTTACGTAATTTTTCATAAGGGTAAATATATTTCTGGTGAGTTCTGTGTCAAAATTAAGCACCAAAATCAACTTCTGTCACTGCAGCAAATCTTTTTTTAGTTGTACCAACATTTTTAAGCAGAATTTAGGGATTTTAGAAAAAAAAAAATTTAACCGATTTTTAAGGTCCGGGGCTTACGTTATTTTTCATATGGGTAAATATATTTCTGGTGAGTTCTGTGTCAAAATTATGCACCAAAATCAACTTCTGCCACTGCAGCAAATCTTTTTTAAGTTGTACCAACATTTTTAAGCAGAATTTGGGGATTTTTGGAAAAAAAAAATTTTGGACAATTTTTAAGGTCCGGGGCTTACGTAATTATTCATAAGGGTAAATATATTTCTGGTGAGTTCTGTGTCAAAATTAAGCACCAAAATCAACTTCTGTCACTGCAGCAAATATTTTTTAAGTTGTACCAACATTTTTAAGCAGAATTTGGGGATTTTTGAAAATAAAAAATTTTGGACGATTTTTAAGGTCCGGGGCTTACGTAATTTTTCATAAGGGTAAATATATTTCTGGTGAGCTCTGTGTGAAAATTATGCACCAAAATCAACTTCTGTCAATGCAGCAAATCTTTTTTAATTTGTACCAACATTTTTAAGCAGAATTTGGGGATTTTTGAAAAAAAAAAATTTAGCCGATTTTTAAGGTCCGGGGCTTACGTAATTTTTCATAAGGGTAAATATATTTCTGGTGAGTTCTGTGTCAAAATTAAGCACCAAAATCAACTTCTGTCACTGCAGCAAATCTTTTTTTAGTTGTACCAACATTTTTAAGCAGAATTTAGGGATTTTTGAAAAAAAAAAATTTTGGCCGATTTTTAAGGTCCGGGGCTTGCGAAATTTTTCATACGGGTAAATATATTTCTGGTGAGTTGTGTGAAAATTAAGCACCAAAATCAACTTCTGTCACTGCAGCAAATCTTTTTTAAGTTGTACCAACATTTTTACGCAGAATTTGGGGATTTTTGAAGAAAAAAATTTTTTACAGATTTTTAAGGTCCGGGGCTTACGTAATTTTTCATATGGGTAAATATATTTCTGGTGAGTTCTGTGTCAAAATTATGCACCAAAATCAACTTCTGCCACTGCAGCAAATCTTTTTTAAGTTGTACCAACATTTTTAAGCAGAATTTGGGGATTTTTGGAAAAAAAAAATTTTGGACAATTTTTAAGGTCCGGGGCTTACGTAATTATTCATAAGGGTAAATATATTTCTGGTGAGTTCTGTGTCAAAATTAAGCACCAAAATCAACTTCTGTCACTGCAGCAAATCTTTTTTAAGTTGTACCAACATTTTTAAGCAGAATTTGGGGATTTTTGAAGAAAAAAAATTTTGGCCGATTTTTAAGTTTCGGGGCTTACATAATTTTTCATATGGGTAAATATATTTCTGGTGAGTTCTGTGTCAAAATTATGCACCAAAATCAACTTCTGCCACTGCAGGAAATCTTTTTTAAGTTGTACCAACATTTTTAAGCAGAATTTGGGGATTTTTGAAAATAAAAAATTTTGGCCGATGTTTAAGGTCCGGGGCTTACGTAATTTTTCATAAGGGTAAATATATTTCTGGTGAGTTCTGTGTCAAAATTAAGCACCAAAATCAACTTGTCACTGCAGCAAATCTTTTTTAAGTTGTACCAACAATTTTAAGCAGAATTTGGGGATTTTTGAAAAAAAAAATTTTGGCCGATGTTTAAGGTCCGGGGCTTACATAATTTTTCTTACGGGTAAATATATTTCTGGTCAGTTGTGTGTCAAAATTAAGCACCAAAATCAACTTCTGTCACTGCAGCAAATCTTTTTTAAGTTGTACCAACATTTTTAAGCAGAATTTGGGGATTTTTGAAAAAAAAAATTTTGGCCGATGTTTAAGGTCCGGGGCTTACGTAATTTTTCATATGGGTAAATATATTTCTGGTGAGTTCTGTGAAAATTAAGCACCAAAATCAACTTCTCTCACTGCAGCAAATCTTTTTTAATTTGTACCAACATTTTTAAGCAGAATTTGGGGAATTTTGAAGAAAAAAAATTTTGGCCGATGTTTAAGGTCCGGGGCTTACATAATTTTTCATATGGGTAAATATATTTCTGGTGAGTTCTGTGTCAAAATTATGCACCAAAATCAACTTCTGCCACTGCAGGAAATCTTTTTTAAGTTGTACCAACATTTTTAAGCAGAATTTGGGGATTTTTGAAAATAAAAAATTTTGGCCGATTTTTAAGGTCCGGGGCTTACGTAATTTTTCATATGGGTAAATATATTTCTGGTGAGTTGTGTGAAAATTATGCACCAAAATCAACTTCTGTCACTGCAGCAAATCTTTTTTAAGTTGTACCAACATTTTTAAGTAGAATTTGGGGATTTTTGAAAATAAAAAATTTTGGACGATTTTTAAGGTCCGGGGCTTACGTAATTTTTCATAAGGGTAAATATATTTCTGGTGAGTTCTGTGTCAAAATTAAGCACCAAAATCAACTTGTCACTGCAGCAAATCTTTTTTAAGTTGTACCAACAATTTTAAGCAGAATTTGGGGATTTTTGAAAAAAAAAATTTTGGACGATGTTTAAGGTCCGGGGCTTACATAATTTTTCATACGGGTAAATATATTTCTGGTCAGTTGTGTGTCAAAATTAAGCACCAAAATCAACTTCTGCCACTGCAGCAAATCTTTTTTAAGTTGTACCAACATTTTTAAGCAGAATTTGGGGATTTTTGAAGAAAAAAAATTTTGACCGATTTTTAAGGTCCGGGGCTTACGTAATTTTTCATATGGGTAAATCTATTTCTGGTGAGTTGTGTGAAAATTAAGCACCAAAATCAACTTCTCTCACTGCAGCAAATCTTTTTTAAGTTGTACCAACATTTTTAAGCAGAATTTGGGGATATTGGGAAAAAAAAATTTTGGCCGATGTTTAAGGTCCGGGGCTTACGTAATTTTTCATACGGGTAAATATATTTCTGGTGAGTTCTGTGTCAAAATTAAGCACCAAAATCAACTTCTGTCACTGCAGCAAATCTTTTTTACATTGTACCAACATTTTTAAGCAGAATTTGGGGATTTTTGAAAATAAAAAATTTTGGCCGATTTTTAAGGTCCGGGGCTTACGTAATTTTTCATAAGGGTAAATATATTTCTGGTGAGTTCTGTGTCAAAATTAAGCACCAAAATCAACTTCTGTCACTGCAGCAAATCTTTTTTTAGTTGTACCAACATTTTTAAGCAGAATTTAGGGATTTTAGAAAAAAAAAATTTAACCGATTTTTAAGGTCCGGGGCTTACGTTATTTTTCATATGGGTAAATATATTTCTGGTGAGTTCTGTGTCAAAATTATGCACCAAAATCAACTTCTGCCACTGCAGCAAATCTTTTTTAAGTTGTACCAACATTTTTAAGCAGAATTTGGGGATTTTTGGAAAAAAAAAATTTTGGACAATTTTTAAGGTCCGGGGCTTACGTAATTATTCATAAGGGTAAATATATTTCTGGTGAGTTCTGTGTCAAAATTAAGCACCAAAATCAACTTCTGTCACTGCAGCAAATATTTTTTAAGTTGTACCAACATTTTTAAGCAGAATTTGGGGATTTTTGAAAATAAAAAATTTTGGACGATTTTTAAGGTCCGGGGCTTACGTAATTTTTCATAAGGGTAAATATATTTCTGGTGAGCTCTGTGTGAAAATTATGCACCAAAATCAACTTCTGTCAATGCAGCAAATCTTTTTTAATTTGTACCAACATTTTTAAGCAGAATTTGGGGATTTTTGAAAAAAAAAAATTTAGCCGATTTTTAAGGTCCGGGGCTTACGTAATTTTTCATAAGGGTAAATATATTTCTGGTGAGTTCTGTGTCAAAATTAAGCACCAAAATCAACTTCTGTCACTGCAGCAAATCTTTTTTTAGTTGTACCAACATTTTTAAGCAGAATTTAGGGATTTTTGAAAAAAAAAAATTTTGGCCGATTTTTAAGGTCCGGGGCTTGCGAAATTTTTCATACGGGTAAATATATTTCTGGTGAGTTGTGTGAAAATTAAGCACCAAAATCAACTTCTGTCACTGCAGCAAATCTTTTTTAAGTTGTACCAACATTTTTACGCAGAATTTGGGGATTTTTGAAGAAAAAAATTTTTTACAGATTTTTAAGGTCCGGGGCTTACGTAATTTTTCATATGGGTAAATATATTTCTGGTGAGTTCTGTGTCAAAATTATGCACCAAAATCAACTTCTGCCACTGCAGCAAATCTTTTTTAAGTTGTACCAACATTTTTAAGCAGAATTTGGGGATTTTTGAAAATAAAAAATTTTGGCCGATTTTTAAGGTCCGGGGCTTACGTAATTTTTCATACGGGTAAATATATTTCTGGTGAGTTGTGTGAAAATTAAGCACCAAAATCAACTTCTGTCACTGCATCAAATCTATTTTAATTTGTACCAACATTTTTAAGCAGAATTTGGGGATTTTTGGAAAAAAAAAATTTTAGACAATTTTTAAGGTCCGGGGCTTATGTAATTTTTCATACTAGTAAATATATTTCTGGTGAGTTGTGTGAACATTAAGCACAAAAATCAACTTCTGTCACTGCAGCAAATCTTTTTTAAGTTGTACCAACATTTTTAAGCAGAATTTGGGGATTTTTGAAAATAAAAAATTGTGGCCGATGTTTAAGGTCCGGGGCTTATGTAATTTTTCATACAGGTAAATATATTTCTGGTGAGTTCTGTGTCAAAATTAAGCACCAAAATCAACTTCTGTCACTGTAGCAAATCTTTTTTACGTTGTACCAACATTTTTAAGCAGAATTTGGGGATTTTTGAAAATAAAAAATTTTGGACGATGTTTAAGGTCCGGGGCTTACATAATTTTTCATAAGGGTAAATATATTTCTGGTGAGTTCTGTGTCAAAATTAAGCACCAAAATCAACTTCTGTCACTGCAGCAAATCTTTTTTAATTTGTACCAACATTTTTAAGCAGAATTTGGGGATTTTGGGAAAAAATAAATTTTGGCCGATGTTTAAGGTCCGGGGCTTACGTAATTTTTCATAAGGGTAAATATATTTCTGGTGAGTTCTGTGTCAAAATTAAGCACCAAAATCAACTTCTGTCACTGCAGCAAATCTTTTTTACGTTGTACCAACATTTTTAAGCAGAATTTGGGGATTTTTGAAAATAAAAAATTTTGGCCGATTTTTAAGGTTCGGGGCTTACGTAATTTTTCATATGGGTAAATATATTTCTTGTGAGTTGTGTGAAAATTATGCACCAAAATCAACTTCTGTCACTGCAGCAAATCATTTTTAAGTTGTACCAACATTTTTAAGCAGAATTTGGGGATTTTTGAAAATAAAAAATTTTGGCCGATTTTTAAGGTCCGGGGCTTACGTAATTTTTCATACGGGTAAATATATTTCTGGTGAGTTGTGTGAAAATTAAGCACCAAAATCAACTTCTGTCACTGCAGCAAATCTATTTTAATTTATACCAACATTTTTAAGCAGAATTAGGGGATTTTTGGAAAAAAAAAATTTTGGACAATTTTTAAGGTCCGGGGCTTACGTAATTTTTCATACTAGTAAATATATTTCTGGTGAGTTGTGTGAACATTAAGCACCAAAATCAACTTCTGTCACTGCAGCAAATCTTTTTTAAGTTGTACCAACATTTTTAAGCAGAATTTGGGGATTTTTGAAAATAAAAAATTGTGGCCGATGTTTAAGGTCCGGGGCTTATGTAATTTTTCATACAGGTAAATATATTTCTGGTGAGTTCTGTGTCAAAATTAAGCACCAAAATCAACTTCTGTCACTGCAGCAAATCTTTTTTACGTTGTACCAACATTTTTAAGCAGAATTTGGGGATTTTTGGAAAAAATAAATTTTGGCCGATGTTTAAGGTCCGGGGCTTACGTAATTTTTCATATGGGTAAATATATTTCTGGTGAGTTCTGTGTCAAAATTAAGCACCAAAATCAACTTCTGTCACTGCAGCAAATCTTTTTTAAGTTGTACCAACATTTTTAAGCAGAATTTGGGGATTTTTGAAAATAAAAAATTTTGGCCGATGTTTAAGGTCCGGGGCTTACGTAATATTTCATATGGGTAAATATATTTATGGTGAGTTCTGTGTCAAAATTATGCACCAAAATCAACTTCTGCCACTGCAGGAAATCTTTTTTAAGTTGTACCAACATTTTTAAGCAGAATTTGGGGATTTTTGAAAATAAAAAATTTTGGACGATTTTTAAGGTCGGGGCTTATGTAATTTTTCATACGGGTAAATATATTTCTGGTGAGTTGTGTGAAAATTAAGCACCAAAATCAACTTCTGTCACTGCAGCAAATCTTTTTTAAGTTGTACCAACATTTTTAAGCAGAATTTGGGGATTTTTGAAGAAAAAAAAAAACCCGATTTTTAAGGTCCGGGGCTTACGTAATTTTTCATATGGGTAAATATATTTCTGGTGAGTTCTGTGTCAAAATTATGCACTAAAATCAACTTCTGCCACTGCAGGAAATCTTTTTTAAGTTGTGCCAACATTTTTAAGCAGAATTTGGGGATTTTTGAAAATAAAAAATTTTGGCCGATGTTTAAGGTCCGAGGCTTACGTAATTTTTCATATGGGTAAATATATTTCTGGTGAGTTGTGTGAAAATTAAGCACCAAAATCAACTTCTGTCACTGCAGCAAATCTTTTTTAAGTTGTACCAACATTTTTAAGCAGAATTTGGGGATTTTTGTAAAAAAAAAATTTTGGACAATTTTTAAGGTCCGGGGCTTACGTAATTTTTCATACTAGTAAATATATTTCTGGTGAGTTGTGTGAACATTAAGCACCAAAATCAACTTCTGTCACTGCAGCAAATCTTTTTTAAGTTGTACCAACATTTTTAAGCAGAATTTGGGGATTTTTGAAAATAAAAAATTGTGGCCGATGTTTAAGGTCCGGGGCTTATGTAATTTTTCATACAGGTAAATATATTTCTGGTGAGTTCTGTGTCAAAATTAAGCACCAAAATCAACTTCTGTCACTGCAGCAAATCTTTTTTAAGTTGTACCAACATTTTTAAGCAGAATTTGGGGATTTTTGAAATTAAAACATTTTGGCTGATGTTTAAGGTCCGGGGCTTACGTAATTTTTCATAAGGGTAAATATATTTCTGGTGAGTTCTGTGTCAAAATTAAGCACCAAAATCAACTTCTGTCACTGCAGCAAATCTTTTTTAAGTTGTACCAACATTTTTAAGCAGAATTTGGGGATTTTTGAAAATAAAAAATTTTGGCCGATTTTTAAGGTCCGGGGCTTACGTAATTTTTCATACGGGTAAATATATTTCTGGTGAGTTGTGTGAAAATTAAGCACCAAAATCAACTTCTGTCACTGCAGCAAATCTATTTTAATTTGTACCAACATTTTTAAGCAGAATTTGGGGATTTTTGGAAAAAAAAAAATTTTAGACAATTTTTAAGGTCCGGGGCTTACGTAATTTTTCATACTAGTAAATATATTTCTGGTGAGTTGTGTGAACATTAAGCACAAAAATCAACTTTTGTCACTGCAGCAAATCTTTTTTAAGTTGTACCAACATTTTTAAGCAGAATTTGGGGATTTTTGAAAATAAAAAATTGTGGCCGATGTTTAATGTCCGGGGCTTATGTAATTTTTCATACAGGTAAATATATTTCTGGTGAGTTCTGTGTCAAAATTAAGCACCAAAATCAACTTCTGTCACTGCAGCAAATCTTTTTTACGTTGTACCAACATTTTTAAGCAGAATTTGGGGATTTTTGAAAATAAAAAATTTTGGACGATGTTTAAGGTCCGGGGCTTACATAATTTTTCATAAGGGTAAATATATTTCTGGTGAGTTCTGTGTCAAAATTAAGCACCAAAATCAACTTCTGTCACTGCAGCAAATCTTTTTTAATTTGTACCAACATTTTTAAGCAGAATTTGGGGATTTTTGGAAAAAATAAATTTTGGCCGATGTTTAAGGTCCGGGGCTTACGTAATTTTTCATAAGGGTAAATATATTTCTGGTGAGTTCTGTGTCAAAATTAAGCACCAAAATCAACTTCTGTCACTGCAGCAAATCTTTTTTAAGTTGTACCAACATTTTTAAGCAGAATTTGGGGATTTTTGAAAATAAAAAATTTTGGCCGATTTTTAAGGTCCGGGGCTTACGTAATTTTTCATACGGGTAAATATATTTCTGGTGAGTTGTGTGAAAATTAAGCACCAAAATCAACTTCTGTCACTGCAGCAAATCTATTTTAATTTGTACCAACATTTTTAAGCAGAATTTGGGGATTTTTGGAAAAAAAAATTTTAGACAATTTTTAAGGTCCGGGGCTTACGTAATTTTTCATACTAGTAAATATATTTCTGGTGAGTTGTGTGAACATTAAGCACAAAAATCAACTTCTGTCACTGCAGCAAATCTTTTTTAAGTTGTACCAACATTTTTAAGCAGAATTTGGGGATTTTTGAAAATAAAAAATTGTGGCAGATGTTTAAGGTCCGGGGCTTATGTAATTTTTCATACAGGTAAATATATTTCTGGTGAGTTCTGTGTCAAAATTAAGCACCAAAATCAACTTCTGTCACTGTAGCAAATCTTTTTTACGTTGTACCAACATTTTTAAGCAGAATTTGGGGATTTTTGAAAATAAAAAATTTTGGACGATGTTTAAGGTCCGGGGCTTACATAATTTTTCATAAGGGTAAATATATTTCTGGTGAGTTCTGTGTCAAAATTAAGCACCAAAATCAACTTCTGTCACTGCAGCAAATCTTTTTTAATTTGTACCAACATTTTTAAGCAGAATTTGGGGATTGTGGGAAAAAATAAATTTTGGCCGATGTTTAAGGTCCGGGGCTTACGTAATTTTTCATAAGGGTAAATATATTTCTGGTGAGTTCTGTGTCAAAATTAAGCACCAAAATCAACTTCTGTCACTGCAGCAAATCTTTTTTACGTTGTACCAAAATTTTTAAGCAGAATTTGGGGATTTTTGAAAATAAAAAATTTTGGCCGATTTTTAAGGTTCGGGGCTTACGTAATTTTTCATAAGGGTAAATATATTTCTGGTGAGTTCTGTGTCAAAATTAAGCACCAAAATCAACTTCTGTCACTGCAGCAAATCTTTTTTACGTTGTACCAACATTTTTAAGCAGAATTTGGGGATTTTTGAAAATAAAAAATTTTGGCCGATTTTTAAGGTTCGGGGCTTACGTAATTTTTCATATGGGTAAATATATTTCTGGTGAGTTGTGTGAAAATTATGCACCAAAATCAACTTCTGTCACTGCAGCAAATCTTTTTTAAGTTGTACCAACATTTTTAAGCAGAATTTGGGGATTTTTGAAAATAAAAAATTTTGGCCGATTTTTAAGGTCCGGGGCTTACGTAATTTTTCATACGGGTAAATATATTTCTGGTGAGTTGTGTGAAAATTAAGCACCAAAATCAACTTCTGTCACTGCAGCAAATCTATTTTAATTTGTACCAACATTTTTAAGCAGAATTTGGGGATTTTTGGAAAAAAAAAATTTTGGACAATTTTTAAGGTCCGGGGCTTACGTAATTTTTCATACTAGTAAATATATTTCTGGTGAGTTGTGTGAACATTAAGCACCAAAATCAACTTCTGTCACTGCAGCAAATCTTTTTTAAGTTGTACCAACATTTTTAAGCAGAATTTGGGGATTTTTGAAAATAAAAAATTGTGGCCGATGTTTAAGGTCCGGGGCTTATGTAATTTTTCATACAGGTAAATATATTTCTGGTGAGTTCTGTGTCAAAATTAAGCACCAAAATCAACTTCTGTCACTGCAGCAAATCTTTTTTACGTTGTACCAACATTTTTAAGCAGAATTTGGGGATTTTTGGAAAAAATAAATTTTGGCCGATGTTTAAGGTCCGGGGCTTACGTAATTTTTCATATGGGTAAATATATTTCTGGTGAGTTCTGTGTCAAAATTAAGCACCAAAATCAACTTCTGTCACTGCAGCAAATCTTTTTTAAGTTGTACCAACATTTTTAAGCAGAATTTGGGGATTTTTGAAAATAAAAAATTTTGGCCGATGTTTAAGGTCCGGGGCTTACGTAATATTTCATATGGGTAAATATATTTCTGGTGAGTTCTGTGTCAAAATTATGCACCAAAATAAACTTCTGCCACTGCAGGAAATCTTTTTTAAGTTGTACCAACATTTTTAAGCAGAATTTGGGGATTTTTGAAAATAAAAAATTTTGGACGATTTTTAAGGTCGGGGCTTACGTAATTTTTCATAAGGGTAAATATATTTCTGGTGAGTTCTGTGTCAAAATTAAGCACCAAAATCAACTTCTGTCACTGCAGCAAATCTTTTTTAAGTTGTACCAACATTTTTAAGCAGAATTTGGGGATTTTTGAAAAAAAAAAATTTTGGCCGATTTTTAAGGTCCGGGGCTTACGTAATTTTTCATACGGGTAAATATATTTCTGGTGAGTTGTGTGAAAATTAAGCACCAAAATCAACTTCTGTCACTGCAGCAAATCTTTTTTAAGTTCTACCAACATTTTTAAGCAGAATTTGGGGATTTTTGAAGAAAAAAAAAAACCCGATTTTTAAGGTCCGGGGCTTACGTAATTTTTCATATGGGTAAATATATTTCTGGTGAGTTCTGTGTCAAAATTATGCACTAAAATCAACTTCTGCCACTGCAGGAAATCTTTTTTAAGTTGTACCAACATTTTGAAGCAGAATTTGGGGATTTTTGAAAATAAAAAATTTTGGCCGATGTTTAAGGTCCGGGGCTTACGTAATTTTTCATACGGGTAAATATATTTCTGGTGAGTTCTGTGTCAAAATTAAGTACCAAAATCAACTTCTGTTACTGCAGCAAATCTATTTTAAGTTGTACCAACATTTTTAAGCAGAAGTTGGGGATTTTTGAAGAAAAAAAAATTTTGGCCGATTTTTAAGGTCCGAGGCTTACGTAATTTTTCATAAGGGTAAATATATTTCTGGTGAGTTGTGTGAAAATTAAGCACCAAAATCAACTTCTGTCACTGCAGCAAATCTTTTTTAAGTTGTACCAACATTTTTAAGCAGAATTTGGGGATTTTTGTAAAAAAAAATTTTGGACAATTTTTAAGGTCCGGGGCTTACGTAATTTTTCATACTAGTAAATATATTTCTGGTGAGTTGTGTGAACATTAAGCACCAAAATCAACTTCTGTCACTGCAGCAAATCTTTTTTAAGTTGTACCAACATTTTTAAGCAGAATTTGGGGATTTTTGAAAATAAAAAATTGTGGCCGATGTTTAAGGTCCGGGGCTTATGTAATTTTTCATACAGGTAAATATATTTCTGGTGAGTTCTGTGTCAAAATTAAGCACCAAAATCAACTTCTGTCACTGCAGCAAATCTTTTTTAAGTTGTACCAACATTTTTAAGCAGAATTTGGGGATTTTTGAAATTAAAACATTTTGGCTGATGTTTAAGGTCCGGGGCTTACGTAATTTTTCATAAGGGTAAATATATTTCTGGTGAGTTCTGTGTCAAAATTAAGCACCAAAATCAACTTCTGTCACTGCAGCAAATCTTTTTTAAGTTGTACCAACATTTTTAAGCAGAATTTGGGGATTTTTGAAAATAAAAAATTTTGGCCGATTTTTAAGGTCCGGGGCTTACGTAATTTTTCATACGGGTAAATATATTTCTGGTGAGTTGTGTGAAAATTAAGCACCAAAATCAACTTCTGTCACTGCAGCAAATCTATTTTAATTTGTACCAACATTTTTAAGCAGAATTTGGGGATTTTTGGAAAAAAAAAATTTTAGACAATTTTTAAGGTCCGGGGCTTACGTAATTTTTCATACTAGTAAATATATTTCTGGTGAGTTGTGTGAACATTAAGCACAAAAATCAACTTTTGTCACTGCAGCAAATCTTTTTTAAGTTGTACCAACATTTTTAAGCAGAATTTGGGGATTTTTGAAAATAAAAAATTGTGGCCGATGTTTAATGTCCGGGGCTTATGTAATTTTTCATACAGGTAAATATATTTCTGGTGAGTTCTGTGTCAAAATTAAGCACCAAAATCAACTTCTGTCACTGCAGCAAATCTTTTTTACGTTGTACCAACATTTTTAAGCAGAATTTGGGGATTTTTGAAAATAAAAAATTTTGGACGATGTTTAAGGTCCGGGGCTTACATAATTTTTCATAAGGGTAAATATATTTCTGGTGAGTTCTGTGTCAAAATTAAGCACCAAAATCAACTTCTGTCACTGCAGCAAATCTTTTTTAATTTGTACCAACATTTTTAAGCAGAATTTGGGGATTTTTGGAAAAAATAAATTTTGGCCGATGTTTAAGGTCCGGGGCTTACGTAATTTTTCATAAGGGTAAATATATTTCTGGTGAGTTCTGTGTCAAAATTAAGCACCAAAATCAACTTCTGTCACTGCAGCAAATCTTTTTTAAGTTGTACCAACATTTTTAAGCAGAATTTGGGGATTTTTGAAAAAAAAAAAATTTTGGCCGATTTTTAAGGTCCGGGGCTTACGTAATTTTTCATACGGGTAAATATATTTCTGGTGAGTTGTGTGAAAATTAAGCACCAAAATCAACTTCTGTCACTGCAGCAAATCTTTTTTAAGTTGTACCAACATTTTTAAGCAGAATTTGGGGATTTTTGAAGAAAAAAAAAAAACCTGATTTTTCAGGTCTGGGGCTTACGTAATTTTTCATATGGGTAAATATATTTCTGGTGAGTTCTGTGTCAAAATTATGCACTAAAATCACCTTCTGCCACTGCAGGAAATCTTTTTTAAGTTGTACCAACATTTTTAAGCAGAATTTGGGGATTTTTGAAAATAAAAAATTTTGGCTGATTTTTAAGGTCCGGGGCTTACGTAATTTTTCATAAGGGTAAATATATTTCTGGTGAGTTGTGTGAAAATTAAGCACCAAAATCAACTTCTGTCACTGCAGCAAATCTTTTTTAAGTTGTACCAACATTTTTAAGCAGAATTTGGGGATTTTTGGGAAAAAAAAATTTTGGACAATTTTTAAGGTCCGGGGCTTACGTAATTTTTCATAAGGGTAAATATATTTCTGGTGAGTTCTGTGTCAAAATTAAGCACCAAAATCAACTTCTGTCACTGCAGCAAATCTTTTTTAAGTTGTACCAACATTTTTAAGCAGAATTTGGGGAATTTTGAAGAAAAAAAATTTTGGCCGATGTTTAAGGTCCGCGGCTTACGTAATTTTTCATATGGGTAAATATATTTCTGGTGAGTTGTGTGAAAATTAAGCACCAAAATCAACTTCTCTCACTGCAGCAAATCTTTTTTACGTTGTACCAACATTTTTAAGCAGAATTTGGGGATTTTTGAAAATAAAAAATTTTGGCCGATTTTTAAGGTTCGGGGCTTACGTAATTTTTCATATGGGTAAATATATTTCTGGTGAGTTTTGTGAAAATTATGCACCAAAATCAACTTCTGTCACTGCAGCAAATCTTTTTTAAGTTGTACCAACATTTTTAAGCAGAATTTGGGGATTTTTGAAAATAAAAAATTTTGGCCGATTTTTAAGGTCCGGGGCTTACGTAATTTTTCATACGGGTAAATATATTTCTGGTGAGTTGTGTGAAAATTAAGCACCAAAATCAACTTCTGTCACTGCAGCAAATCTATTTTAATTTGTACCAACATTTTTAAGCAGAATTTGGGGATTTTTGGAAAAAAAAAATTTTGGACAATTTTTAAGGTCCGGGGCTTACGTAATTTTTCATACTAGTAAATATATTTCTGGTGAGTTGTGTGAACATTAAGCACCAAAATCAACTTCTGTCACTGCAGCAAATCTTTTTTAAGTTGTACCAACATTTTTAAGCAGAATTTGGGGATTTTTGAAAATAAAAAATTGTGGCCGATGTTTAAGGTCCGGGGCTTATGTAATTTTTCATACAGGTAAATATATTTCTGGTGAGTTCTGTGTCAAAATTAAGCACCAAAATCAACTTCTGTCACTGCAGCAAATCTTTTTTAAGTTGTACCAACATTTTTAAGCAGAATTTGGGGATTTTTGAAATTAAAACAATTTGGCTGATGTTTAAGGTCAGGGGCTTACGTAATTTTTCATAAGGGTAAATATATTTCTGGTGAGTTCTGTGTCAAAATTAAGCACCAAAATCAACTTCTGTCACTGCAGCAAATCTTTTTTAAGTTGTACCAACATTTTTAAGCAGAATTTGGGGATTTTTGAAAATAAAAAAATTTGGCCGATTTTTAAGGTCCGGGGCTTACGTAATTTTTCATATGGGTAAATATATTTCTGGTGAGTTGTGTGAAAATTAAGCTCCAAAATCAACTTCTGTCACTGCAGCAAATCTATTTTAATTTGTACCAACATTTTTAAGCAGAATTTGGGGATTTTTGGAAAAAAAAAATTTTAGATAATTTTTAAGGTCCGGGGCTTACGTAATTTTTCATACTAGTAAATATATTTCTGGTGAGTTGTGTGAACATTAAGCACAAAAATCAACTTCTGTCACTGCAGCAAATCTTTTTTAAGTTGTACCAACATTTTTAAGCAGAATTTGGGGATTTTTGAAAATAAAAAATTGTGGCCGATGTTTAAGGTCCGGGGCTTATGTAATTTTTCATACAGGTAAATATATTTCTGGTGAGTTCTGTGTCAAAATTAAGCACCAAAATCAACTTCTGTCACTGCAGCAAATCTTTTTTACGTTGTACCAACATTTTTAAGCAGAATTTGGGGATTTTTGAAAATAAAAAATTTTGGACGATGTTTAAGGTCCGGGGCTTACGTAATTTTTCATAAGGGTAAATATATTTCTGGTGAGTTCTGTGTCAAAATTAAGCACCAAAATCAACTTCTGTCACTGCAGCAAATCTTTTTTAATTTGTACCAACATTTTTAAGCAGAATTTGGGGATTTTTGGAAAAAATAAATTTTGGCCGATGTTTAAGGTCCGGGGCTTACGTAATTTTTCATAAGGGTAAATATATTTCTGGTGAGTTCTGTGTCAAAATTAAGCACCAAAATCAACTTCTGTCACTGCAGCAAATCTTTTTTAAGTTGTACCAACATTTTTAAGCAGAATTTGGGGATTTTTGAAGAAAAAAAAAACCCGATTTTTAAGGTCTGGGGCTTACGTAATTTTTCATATGGGTAAATATATTTCTGGTGAGTTCTGTGTCAAAATTAAGCACCAAAATCAACTTCTGTCACTGCAGCAAATCTTTTTTAAGTTGTACCAACATTTTTAAGCAGAATTTGGGGATTTTGAAGAAAAAAAAAAACCCGATTTTTAAGGTCTGGGGCTTACGTAATTTTTCATATGGGTAAATATATTTCTGGTGAGTTCTGTGTCAAAATTATGCACTAAAATCAACTTCTGCCACTGCAGGAAATCTTTTTTAAGTTGTACCAACATTTTTAAGCAGAATTTGGGGATTTTTGAAAATAAAAAATTGTGGCCGATGTTTAAGGTCCGGGGCTTATGTAATTTTTCATACAGGTAAATATATTTCTGGTGAGTTCTGTGTCAAAATTAAGCACCAAAATCAACTTCTGTCACTGCAGCAAATCTTTTTTAAGTTGTACCAACATTTTTAAGCAGAATTTGGGGATTTTTGAAATTAAAACATTTTGGCTGATGTTTAAGGTCCGGGGCTTACGTAATTTTTCATAAGGGTAAATATATTTCTGGTGAGTTCTGTGTCAAAATTAAGCACCAAAATCAACTTCTGTCACTGCAGCAAATCTTTTTTAAGTTGTACCAACATTTTTAAGCAGAATTTGGGGATTTTTGAAAATAAAAAATTTTGGCCGATTTTTAAGGTCCGGGGCTTACGTAATTTTTCATACGGGTAAATATATTTCTGGTGAGTTGTGTGAAAATTAAGCACCAAAATCAACTTCTGTCACTGCAGCAAATCTATTTTAATTTGTACCAACATTTTTAAGCAGAATTTGGGGATTTTTGGAAAAAAAAAATTTTAGACAATTTTTAAGGTCCGGGGCTTACGTAATTTTTCATACTAGTAAATATATTTCTGGTGAGTTGTGTGAACATTAAGCACAAAAATCAACTTCTGTCACTGCAGCAAATCTTTTTTAAGTTGTACCAACATTTTTAAGCAGAATTTGGGGATTTTTAAAAATAAAAAATTGTGGCCGATGTTTAAGGTCCGGGGCTTATGTAATTTTTCATACAGGTAAATATATTTCTGGTGAGTTCTGTGTCAAAATTAAGCACCAAAATCAACTTCTGTCACTGCAGCAAATCTTTTTTACGTTGTACCAACATTTTTAAGCAGAATTTGGGGATTTTTGAAAATAAAAAATTTTGGCCGATGTTTAAGGTCCGGGGCTTACGTAATTTTTCATATGGGTAAATATATTTCTGGTGAGTTCTGTGTCAAAATTATGCACTAAAATCAACTTCTGCCACTGCAGGAAATCTTTTTTAAGTTGTACCAACATTTTTAAGCAGAATTTGGGGATTTTTGAAATAAAAAATTTTGGCTGATTTTTAAGGTCCGGGGCTTACGTAATTTTTCATAAGGGTAAATATATTTCTGGTGAGTTGTGTGAAAATTAAGCACCAAAATCAACTTCTGTCACTGCAGCAAATCTATTTTAAGTTGTACCAACATTTTTAAGCAGAAGTTGGGGATTTTTGAAGAAAAAAAAATTTTGGCCGATTTTTAAGGACCGAGGCTTACGTAATTTTTCATATCGGTAAATATATTTCTGGTGAGTTGTGTGAAAATTAAGCACCAAAATCAACTTCTGTCACTGCAGCAAATCTTTTTTAAGTTGTACCAACATTTTTAAGCAGAATTTGGGGATTTTTGTAAAAAAAAAATTTTGGACAATTTTTAAGGTCCGGGGCTCACGTAATTTTTCATAAGGGTAAATATATTTCTGGTGAGTGCTGTGTCAAAATTAAGCACCAAAATCAACTTCTGTCACTGCAGCAAATCTTTTTTAAGTTGTACCAACATTTTTAAGCAGAATTTGGGGATTTTTGAAAATAAAATATTTTGGACGATTTTTAAGGTCCGGGGCTTACGTAATTTTTCATATGGGTAAATATATTTCTGGTGAGTTCTGTGTCAAAATTATGCACCAAAATCAACTTCTGCCACTGCAGGAAATCTTTTTTAAGTTGTACCAACATTTTTAAGCAGAATTTGGGGAATTTTGAAGAAAAAAAATTTTGGCCGATGTTTAAGGTCCGGGGCTTACGTAATTTTTCATATGGGTAAATATATTTCTGGTGAGTTGTGTGAAAATTAAGCACCAAAATCAACTTCTCTCACTGCAGCAAATCTTTTTTAAGTTGTACCAACATTTTTAAGTAGAATTTGGGGATTTTTGAAGAAAAAAAAATTTTGGCCGATGTTTAAGGTCCGGGGCTTACGTAATTTTTCATATGGGTAAATATATTTCTGGTGAGTTCTGTGTCAAAATTAAGCACCAAAATCAACTTCTGTCACTGCAGCAAATCTTTTTTACGTTGTACCAACATTTTTAAGCAGAATTTGGGGATTTTTGAAAATAAAAAATTTTGGCCGATTTTTAAGGTTCGGGGCTTACGTAATTTTTCATATGGGTAAATATATTTCTGGTGAGTTGTGTGAAAATTATGCACCAAAATCAACTTCTGTCACTGCAGCAAATCTATTTTAATTTGTACCAACATTTTTAAGCAGAATTTGGGGATTTTTGGAAAAAAAAAATTTTGGACAATTTTTAAGGTCCGGGGCTAACGTAGTTTTTCATACTAGTAAATATATTTCTGGTGAGTTGTGTGAACATTAAGCACCAAAATCAACTTCTGTCACTGCAGCAAATCTTTTTTAAGTTGTACCAACATTTTTAAGCAGAATTTGGGGATTTTTGAAAATAAAAAATTGTGGCCGATGTTTAAGGTCCGGGGCTTATGTAATTTTTCATACAGGTAAATATATTTCTGGTGAGTTCTGTGTCAAAATTAAGCACCAAAATCAACTTCTGTCACTGCAGCAAATCTTTTTTACGTTGTACCAACATTTTTAAGCAGAATTTGGGGATTTTTGGAAAAAAAAAATTTTGGCCGATGTTTAAGGTCCGGGGCTTACGTAATTTTTCATATGGGTAAATATATTTCTGGTGAGTTCTGTGTCAAAATTATGCACCAAAATCAACTTCTGTCACTGCAGCAAATCTTTTTTAAGTTGTACCAACATTTTTAAGCAGAATTTGGGGATTTTTGAAAATAAAAATTTTTGGCCGATGTTTAAGGTCCGGGGCTTACGTAATATTTCATATGGGTAAATATATTTCTGGTGAGTTCTGTGTCAAAATTATGCACCAAAATCAACTTCTGCCACTGCAGGAAATCTATTTTAAGTTGTACCAACATTTTTAAGCAGAATTTGGGGATTTTTGAAAATAAAAAATTTTGGATGATTTTTATGGTCGGGGCTTATGTAATTTTTCATAAGGGTAAATATATTTCTGGTGAGTTCTGTGTCAAAATTAAGCACCAAAATCAACTTCTGTCACTGCAGCAAATCTTTTTTAAGTTGTACCAACATTTTTAAGCAGAATTTGGGGATTTTTGAAAAAAAAAAATTCTGGCCGATTTTTAAGGTCCGGGGCTTACGTAATTTTTCATACGGGTAAATATATTTCTGGTGAGTTGTGTGAAAATTAAGCACCAAAATCAACTTCTGTCACTGCAGCAAATCTTTTTTAAGTTGTACCAACATATTTAAGCAGAATTTGGGGATTTTTGAAGAAAAAAAAAAACCCGATTTTTAAGGTCCGGGGCTTGCGTAATTTTTCATATGGGTAAATATATTTCTGGTGAGTTCTGTGTCAAAATTATGCACTAAAATCAACTTCTGCCACTGCAGGAAATCTTTTTTAAGTTGTACCAACATTTTTAAGCAGAATTTGGGGATTTTTGAAAATAAAAAATTTTGGCCGATGTTTAAGGTCCGGGGCTTACGTAATTTTTCATAAGGGTAAATATATTTCTGGTGAGTTCTGTGTCAAAATTAAGTACCAAAATCAACTTCTGTCACTGCAGCAAATCTTTTTTAAGTTGTACCAACATTTTTAAGCAGAATTTGGGGATTTTTGAAAATAAAAAATTTTGGCTGATTTTTAAGGTCCGGGGCTTACGTAATTTTTCATAAGGGTAAATATATTTCTGGTGAGTTGTGTGAAAATTAAGCACCAAAATCAACTTCTGTCACTGCAGCAAATCTATTTTAAGTTATACCAACATTTTTAAGCAGAAGTTGGGGATTTTTGAAGAAAAAAAAATTTTGGCCGATTTTTAAGGACCGAGGCTTACGTAATTTTTCATATCGGTAAATATATTTCTGGTGAGTTGTGTGAAAATTAAACACCAAAATCAACTTCTGTCACTGCAGCAAATCTTTTTTAAGTTGTACCAACATTTTTAAGCAGAATTTGGGGATTTTTGGAAATAAAAAATTTTGGACAATTTTTAAGGTCCGGGGCTCACGTAATTTATCATAAGGGTAAATATATTTCTGGTGAGTTCTGTGTCAAAATTAAGCACCAAAATCAACTTCTGTCACTGCAGCAAATATTTTTTAAGTTGTACCAACATTTTTAAGCAGAATTTGGGGATTTTTTAAAATAAAATATTTTGGACGATTTTTAAGGTCCGGGGCTTACGTAATTTTTCATAAGGGTAAATATATTTCTGGTGAGTTCTGTGTCAAAATTAAGCACCAAAATCAACTTCTGTCACTGCAGCAAATCTTTTTTAAGTTGTACCAACATTTTTAAGCAGAATTTGGGGATTTTTGAAAATAAAAAATTTTGGACGATTTTTAAGGACCGGGGCTTACGTAATTTTTCATACTGGTAAATATATTTCTGGTGAGTTGTGTGAAAATTAAGCACCAAAATCAACTTCTGTCACTGCAGCAAATCTTTTTTAAGTTGTACCAACATTTTTAAGCAGAATTTGGGGATTTTTGAAGAAAAAAAAATCTGCCCGATTTTTAAGGTCCGGGGCTTACGTAATTTTTCATATGGGTAAATATATTTCTGGTGAGTTCTGTGTCAAAATTATGCACCAAAATCAACTTCTGCCACTGCAGGAAATCTTTTTTAAGTTGTACCAACATTTTTAAGCAGAATTTGGGGAATTTTGAAGAAAAAAAATTTTGGCCGATGTTTAAGGTCCAGGGCTTACGTAATTTTTCATATGGGTAAATATATTTCTGGTGAGTTGTGTGAAAATTAAGCACCAAAATCAACTTCTCTCACTGCAGCAAATCTTTTTTAAGTTGTACCAACATTTTTAAGCAGAATTTGGGGATTTTTGAAGAAAAAAAAATTTTGGCCGATGTTTAAGGTCCGGGGCTTACGTAATTTTTCATATGGGTAAATATATTTCTGGTGAGTTCTGTGTCAAAATTAAGCACCAAAATCAACTTCTGTCACTGCAGCAAATCTTTTTTACGTTGTACCAACATTTTTAAGCAGAATTTGGGGATTTTTGAAAATAAAAAATTGTGGCCGATGTTTAAGGTCCGGGGCTTATGTAATTTTTCATATGGGTAAATATATTTCTGGTGAGTTCTGTGTCAAACTTAAGCACCAAAATCAACTTCTGTCACTGCAGCAAATCTTTTTTAAGTTGTACCAACATTTTTAAGCAGAATTTGGGGATTTTTGAAATTAAAACATTTTGGCTGATGTTTAAGGTCCGGGGCTTACGTAATTTTTCATAAGGGTAAATATATTTCTGGTGAGTTCTGTGTCAAAATTAAGCACCAAAATCAACTTCTGTCACTGCAGCAAATCTTTTTTAAGTTGTACCAACATTTTTAAGCAGAATTTGGGGATTTTTGAAAATAAAAAATTTTGGCCGATTTTTAAGGTCCGGGGCTTACGTAATTTTTCATACGGGTAAATATATTTCTGGTGAGTTGTGTGAAAATTAAGCACCAAAATCAACTTCTGTCACTGCAGCAAATCTATTTTAATTTGTACCAACATTTTTAAGCAGAATTTGGGGATTTTTGGAAAAAAAAAATTTTAGACAATATTTAAGCTCCGGGGCTTACGTAATTTTTCATACTAGTAAATATATTTCTGGTGAGTTGTGTGAACATTAAGCACAAAAATCAACTTCTGTCACTGCACAAATCTTTTTTAAGTTGTACCAACATTTTTAAGCAGAATTTGGGGATTTTTGAAAATAAAAAATTGTGGCCGATGTTTAAGGTCCGGGGCTTATGTAATTTTTCATACAGGTATATATATTTCTGGTGAGTTCTGTGTCAAAATTAAGCACCAAAATCAACTTCTGTCACTGCAGCAAATCTTTTTTACGTTGTACCAACATTTTTAAGCAGAATTTGGGGATTTTTGAAAATAAAAAATTTTGGACGATGTTTAAGGTCCGGGGCTTACATAATTTTTCATAAGGGTAAATATATTTCTGGTGAGTTCTGTGTCAAAATTAAACACCAAAATCAACTTCTGTCACTGCAGCAAATCTTTTTTAATTTGTACCAACATTTTTAAGCAGAATTTGGGGATTTTTGGAAAAAATAAATTTTATCCGATGTTTAAGGTCCGGGGCTTACGTAATTTTTCATAAGGGTAAATATATTTCTGGTGAGTTCTGTGTCAAAATTAAGCACCAAAATCAACTTCTGTCACTGCAGCAAATCTTTTTTAAGTTGTACCAACATTTTTAAGCAGAATTTGGGGATTTTTGAAAAAAAAAAATTTTGGCCGATTTTTAAGGTCCGGGGCTTACGTAATTTTTCATACGGGTAAATATATTTCTGGTGAGTTGTGTGAAAATTAAGCACCAAAATCAACTTCTGTCACTGCAGCAAATCTTTTTTAAGTTGTACCAACATTTTTAAGCAGAATTTGGGGATTTTTGAAGAAAAAAAAAAAACGATTTTTAAGGTCTGGGGCTTACGTAATTTTTCATATGGGTAAATATATTTCTGGTGAGTTGTGTGTCAAAATTATGCACTAAAATCAACTTCTGCCACTGCAGGAAATCTTTTTAAAGTTGTACCAACATTTTTAAGCAGAATTTGGGGATTTTTGAAAATAAAAAATTGTGGCCGATGTTTAAGGTCCGGGGCTTATGTAATTTTTCATACAGGTAAATATATTTCTGGTGAGTTCTGTGTCAAAATTAAGCACCAAAATCAACTTCTGTCACTGCAGCAAATCTTTTTTAAGTTGTACCAACATTTTTAAGCAGAATTTGGGGATTTTTGAAATTAAAACATTTTGGCTGATGTTTAAGGTCCGGGGCTTACGTAATTTTTCATAAGGGTAAATATATTTCTGGTGAGTTCTGTGTCAAAATTAAGCACCAAAATCAACTTCTGTCACTGCAGCAAATCTTTTTTAAGTTGTACCAACATTTTTAAGCAGAATTTGGGGATTTTTGAAAATAAAAAATTTTGGACGATTTTTAAGGTCCGGGGCTTACGTAATTTTTCATACGGGTAAATATATTTCTGGTGAGTTGTGTGAAAATTAAGCACCAAAATCAACTTCTGTCACTGCAGCAAATCTATTTTAATTTGTACCAACATTTTTAAGCAGAATTTGGGGATTTTTGGAAAAAAAAATTTTAGACAATTTTTAAGGTCCGGGGCTTACGTAATTTTTCATACTAGTAAATATATTTCTGGTGAGTTGTGTGAACATTAAGCACAAAAATCAACTTCTGTCACTGCAGCAAATCTTTTATAAGTTGTACCAACATTTTTAAGCAGAATTTGGGGATTTTTGAAAATAAAAAATTGTGGCCGATGTTTAAGGTCCGGGGCTTATGTAATTTTTCATACAGGTAAATATATTTCTGGTGAGTTCTGTGTCAAAATTAAGCACCAAAATCAACTTCTGTCACTGCAGCAAATCTTTTTTACGTTGTACCAACATTTTTAAGCAGAATTTGGGGATTTTTGATAATAAAACATTTTGGACGATGTTTAAGGTCCGGGGCTTACATAATTTTTCATAAGGGTAAATATATTTCTGGTGAGTTCTGTGTCAAAATTATGCACCAAAATCAACTTCTGTCACTGCAGCAAATCTTTTTTAATTTGTACCAACATTTTTAAGCAGAATTTGGGGATTTTTGGAAAAAATAAATTTTGGCCGATGTTTAAGGTCCGGGGCTTACGTAATTTTTCATAAGGGTAAATATATTTCTGGTGAGTTCTGTGTCAAAATTAAGCACCAAAATCAACTTCTGTCACTGCAGCAAATCTTTTTTAAGTTGTACCAACATTTTTAAGCAGAATTTGGGGATTTTTGAAAAAAAAAATTTTGGCCGATTTTTAAGGTCCGGGACTTACGTAATTTTTCATACGGGTAAATATATTTCTGGTGAGTTGTGTGAAAATTAAGCACCAAAATCAACTTCTGTCACTGCAGCAAATCTTTTTTAAGTTGTACCAACATTTTTAAGCAGAATTTGGGGATTTTTGAAGAAAAAAAAAAACCCGATTTTTAAGGTCTGGGGCTTACGTAATTTTTCATATGGGTAAATATATTTCTGGTGAGTTCTGTGTCAAAATTATGCACTAAAATCAACTTCTGCCACTGCAGGAAATCTTTTTTAAGTTGTACCAACATTTTTAAGCAGTATTTGGGGATTTTTGAAAATAAAAAATTTTGGCTGATTTTTAAGGTCCGGGGCTTACGTAATTTTTCATAAGGGTAAATATATTTCTGGTGAGTTGTGTGAAAATTAAGCACCAAAATCAACTTCTGTCACTGCAGCAAATCTATTTTAAGTTGTACCAACATTTTTAAGCAGAAGTTGGGGATTTTTGAAGAAAAAAAAATTTTGGCCGATTTTTAAGGACCGAGGCTTACGTAATTTTTCATATCGGTAAATATATTTCTGGTGAGTTGTGTGAAAATTAAGCACCAAAATCAACTTCTGTCACTGCAGCAAATCTTTTTTAAGTTGTACCAACATTTTTAAGCAGAATTTGGGGATTTTTGTAAAAAAAAAATTTGGACAATTTTTAAGGTCCGGGGCTCACGTAATATTTCATAAGGGTAAATATATTTCTGGTGAGTGCTGTGTCAAAATTAAGCACCAAAATCAACTTCTGTCACTGCAGCAAATATTTTTTAAGTTGTACCAACATTTTTAAGCAGAATTTGGGGATTTTTGAAAATAAAATATTTTGGACGATTTTTAAGGTCCGGGGCTTACGTAATTTTTCATAAGGGTAAATATATTTCTGGTGAGTTCTGTGTCAAAATTAAGCACCAAAATCAACTTCTGTCACTGCAGCAAATCTTTTTTAAGTTGTACCAACATTTTTAAGCAGAATTTGGGGATTTTTGAAAATAAAAAATTTTGGACGATTTTTAAGGTCCGGGGCTTACGTAATTTTTCATACGGGTAAATATATTTCTGGTGAGTTGTGTGAACATTAAGCACCAAAATCAACTTCTGTCACTGCAGCAAATCTTTTTTAAGTTGTACCAACATTTTTAAGCAGAATTTGGGGATTTTTGAAGAAAAAAAAATTTGCCAGATTTTTAAGGTCCGGGGCTTACGTAATTTTTCATATGGGTAAATATATTTCTGGTGAGTTCTGTGTCAAAATTATGCACCAAAATCAACTTCTGCCACTGCAGGAAATCTTTTTTAAGTTGTACCAACATTTTTAAGCAGAATTTGGGGAATTTTGAAGAAAAAAAATTTTGGCCGATGTTTAAGGTCCGGGGCTTATGTAATTTTTCATATGGGTAAATATATTTCTGGTGAGTTGTGTGAAAATTAAGCACCAAAATCAACTTCTCTCACTGCAGCAAATCTTTTTTAAGTTGTACCAACATTTTTAAGCAGAATTTGGGGATTTTTGAAGAAAAAAAAATTTTGGCCGATGTTTAAGGTCCGGGGCTTACGTAATTTTTCATATGGGTAAATATATTTCTGGTGAGTTCTGTGTCAAAATTAAGCACCAAAATCAACTTCTGTCACTGCAGCAAATCTTTTTTACGTTGTACCAACATTTTTAAGCAGAATTTGGGGATTTTTGAAAATAAAAAATTTTGGCCGATTTTTAAGGTCCGGGGCTTACGTAATTTTTCATACGGGTAAATATATTTCTGGTGAGTTGTGTGAAAATTAAGCACCAAAATCAACTTCTGTCACTGCAGCAAATCTATTTTAATTTGTACCAACATTTTTAAGCAGAATTTGGGGATTTTTGGAAAAAAAAAATTTTGGACAATTTTTAAGGTCCGGGGCTTACGTAATTTTTCATACTAGTAAATATATTTCTGGTGAGTTGTGTGAACATTAAGCACCAAAATCAACTTCTGTCACTGCAGCAAATCTTTTTTAAGTTGTACCAACATTTTTAAGCAGAATTTGGGGATTTTTGAAAATAAAAAATTGTGGCCGATGTTTAAGGTCCGGAGCTTATGTAATTTTTCATACAGGTAAATATATTTCTGGTGAGTTCTGTGTCAAAATTAAGCACCAAAATCAACTTCTGTCACTGCAGCAAATCTTTTTTACGTTGTACCAACATTTTTAAGCAGAATTTGGGGATTTTTGGAAAAAATAAATTTTGGCCGATGTTTAAGGTCCGGGGCTTACGTAATTTTTCATATGGGTAAATATATTTCTGGTGAGTTCTGTGTCAAAATTAAGCACCAAAATCAACTTCTGTCACTGCAGCAAATCTTTTTTAAGTTGTACCAACATTTTTAAGCAGAATTTGGGGATTTTTGAAAATAAAAAATTTTGGCCGATGTTTAAGGTCCGGGGCTTACGTAATATTTCATATAGGTAAATATATTTCTGGTGAGTTCTGTGTCAAAATTATGCACCAAAATCAACTTCTGCCACTGCAGGAAATCTTTTTTAAGTTGTACCAACATTTTTAAGCAGAATTTGGGGATTTTTGAAAATAAAAAATTTTGGATGATTTTTATGGTCGGGGCTTACGTAATTTTTCATAAGGGTAAATATATTTCTGGTGAGTTCTGTGTCAAAATTAAGCACCAAAATCAACTTCTGTCACTGCAGCAAATCTTTTTTAAGTTGTACCAACATTTTTAAGCAGAATTTGGGGATTTTTGAAAAAAAAAAATTTTGGCCGATTTTTAAGGTCCGGGGCTTACGTAATTTTTCATACGGGTAAATATATTTCTGGTGAGTTGTGTGAAAATTAAGCACCAAAATCAACTTCTGTCACTGCAGCAAATCTTTTTTAAGTTGTACCAACATTTTTAAGCAGAATTTGCGGATTTTTGAATAAAAAAAAAAACCCGATTTTTAAGGTCCGGGGCTTACGTAATTTTTCATATGGGTAAATATATTTCTGGTGAGTTCTGTGTCAAAATTATGCACTAAAATCAACTTCTGCCACTGCAGGAAATCTTTTTTAAGTTGTACCAACATTTTTAAGCAGAATTTGGGGATTTTTGAAAATAAAAAATTTTGGCCGATGTTTAAGGTCCGGGGCTTACGTAATTTTTCATAAGGGTAAATATATTTCTGGTGAGTTCTGTGTCAAACTTAGGTACCAAAATCAACTTCTGTCACTGCAGCAAATCTTTTTTAAGTTGTACCAACATTTTTAAGCAGAATTTGGGGATTTTTGAAAATAAAAAATTTTGGCTGATTTTTAAGGTCCGGGGCTTACGTAATTTTTCATAAGGGTAAATATATTTCTGGTGAGTTGTGTGAAAATTAAGCACCAAAATCAACTTCTGTCACTGCAGCAAATCTATTTTAATTTATACCAACATTTTTAAGCAGAAGTTGGGGATTTTTGAAGAAAAAAAAATTTTGGGCGATTTTTAAGGACCGAGGCTTACGTAATTTTTCATATCGGTAAATATATTTCTGGTGAGTTGTGTGAAAATTAAGCACCAAAATCAACTTCTGTCACTGCAGCAAATCTTTTTTAAGTTGTACCAACATTTTTAAGCAGAATTTGGGGATTTTTGGAAATAAAAAATTTTGGACAATTTTTAAGGTCCGGGGCTCACGTAATTTTTCATAAGGGTAAATATATTTCTGGTGAGTTCTGTGTCAAAATTAAGCACCAAAATCAACTTCTGTCACTGCAGCAAATATTTTTTAAGTTGTACCAACATTTTTAAGCAGAATTTGGGGATTTTTGAAATTAAAACATTTTGGCTGATGTTTAAGGTCCGGGGCTTACGTAATTTTTCATAAGGGTAAATATATTTCTGGTGAGTTCTGTGTCAAAATTAAGCACCAAAATCAACTTCTGTCACTGCAGCAAATCTTTTTTAAGTTGTACCAACATTTTTAAGCAGAATTTGGGGATTTTTGAAAATAAAAAATTTTGGCCGATTTTTAAGGTCCGGGGCTTACGTAATTTTTCATACGGGTAAATATATTTCTGGTGAGTTGTGTGAAAATTAAGCACCAAAATCAACTTCTGTCACTGCAGCAAATCTATTTTAATTTGTACCAACATTTTTAAGCAGAATTTGGGGATTTTTGGAAAAAAAAAATTTTAGACAATATTTAAGCTCCGGGGCTTACGTAATTTTTCATACTAGTAAATATATTTCTGGTGAGTTGTGTGAACATTAAGCACAAAAATCAACTTCTGTCACTGCAGCAAATCTTTTTTAAGTTGTACCAACATTTTTAAGCAGAATTTGGGGATTTTTGAAAATAAAAAATTGTGGCCGATGTTTAAGGTCCGGGGCTTATGTAATTTTTCATACAGGTATATATATTTCTGGTGAGTTCTGTGTCAAAATTAAGCACCAAAATCAACTTCTGTCACTGCAGCAAATCTTTTTTACGTTGTACCAACATTTTTAAGCAGAATTTGGGGATTTTTGAAAATAAAAAATTTTGGACGATGTTTAAGGTCCGGGGCTTACATAATTTTTCATAAGGGTAAATATATTTCTGGTGAGTTCTGTGTCAAAATTAAACACCAAAATCAACTTCTGTCACTGCAGCAAATCTTTTTTAATTTGTACCAACATTTTTAAGCAGAATTTGGGGATTTTTGGAAAAAATAAATTTTGGCCGATGTTTAAGGTCCGGGGCTTACGTAATTTTTCATAAGGGTAAATATATTTCTGGTGAGTTCTGTGTCAAAATTAAGCACCAAAATCAACTTCTGTCACTGCAGCAAATCTTTTTTAAGTTGTACCAACATTTTTAAGCAGAATTTGGGGATTTTTGAAAAAAAAAAATTTTGGCCGATTTTTAAGGTCCGGGGCTTACGTAATTTTTCATACGGGTAAATATATTTCTGGTGAGTTGTGTGAAAATTAAGCACCAAAATCAACTTCTGTCACTGCAGCAAATCTTTTTTAAGTTGTACCAACATTTTTAAGCAGAATTTGGGGATTTTTGAAGAAAAAAAAAAAACGATTTTTAAGGTCTGGGGCTTACGTAATTTTTCATATGGGTAAATATATTTCTGGTGAGTTCTGTGTCAAAATTATGCACTAAAATCAACTTCTGCCACTGCAGGAAATCTTTTTAAAGTTGTACCAACATTTTTAAGCAGAATTTGGGGATTTTTGAAAATAAAAAATTGTGGCCGATGTTTAAGGTCCGGGGCTTATGTAATTTTTCATACAGGTAAATATATTTCTGGTGAGTTCTGTGTCAAAATTAAGCACCAAAATCAACTTCTGTCACTGCAGCAAATCTTTTTTAAGTTGTACCAACATTTTTAAGCAGAATTTGGGGATTTTTGAAATTAAAACATTTTGGCTGATGTTTAAGGTCCGGGGCTTACGTAATTTTTCATAAGGGTAAATATATTTCTGGTGAGTTCTGTGTCAAAATTAAGCACCAAAATCAACTTCTGTCACTGCAGCAAATCTTTTTTAAGTTGTACCAACATTTTTAAGCAGAATTTGGGGATTTTTGAAAATAAAAAATTTTGGACGATTTTTAAGGTCCGGGGCTTACGTAATTTTTCATACGGGTAAATATATTTCTGGTGAGTTGTGTGAAAATTAAGCACCAAAATCAACTTCTGTCACTGCAGCAAATCTATTTTAATTTGTACCAACATTTTTAAGCAGAATTTGGGGATTTTTGGAAAAAAAAATTTTAGACAATTTTTAAGGTCCGGGGCTTACGTAATTTTTCATACTAGTAAATATATTTCTGGTGAGTTGTGTGAACATTAAGCACAAAAATCAACTTCTGTCACTGCAGCAAATCTTTTATAAGTTGTACCAACATTTTTAAGCAGAATTTGGGGATTTTTGAAAATAAAAAATTGTGGCCGATGTTTAAGGTCCGGGGCTTATGTAATTTTTCATACAGGTATATATATTTCTGGTGAGTTCTGTGTCAAAATTAAGCACCAAAATCAACTTCTGTCACTGCAGCAAATCTTTTTTACGTTGTACCAACATTTTTAAGCAGAATTTGGGGATTTTTGAAAATAAAAAATTTTGGACGATGTTTAAGGTCCGGGGCTTACATAATTTTTCATAAGGGTAAATATATTTCTGGTGAGTTCTGTGTCAAAATTAAACACCAAAATCAACTTCTGTCACTGCAGCAAATCTTTTTTAATTTGTACCAACATTTTTAAGCAGAATTTGGGGATTTTTGGAAAAAATAAATTTTGGCCGATGTTTAAGGTCCGGGGCTTACGTAATTTTTCATAAGGGTAAATATATTTCTGGTGAGTTCTGTGTCAAAATTAAGCACCAAAATCAACTTCTGTCACTGCAGCAAATCTTTTTTAAGTTGTACCAACATTTTTAAGCAGAATTTGGGGATTTTTGAAAAAAAAAAATTTTGGCCGATTTTTAAGGTCCGGGGCTTACGTAATTTTTCATACGGGTAAATATATTTCTGGTGAGTTGTGTGAAAATTAAGCACCAAAATCAACTTCTGTCACTGCAGCAAATCTTTTTTAAGTTGTACCAACATTTTTAAGCAGAATTTGGGGATTTTTGAAGAAAAAAAAAAAACGATTTTTAAGGTCTGGGGCTTACGTAATTTTTCATATGGGTAAATATATTTCTGGTGAGTTCTGTGTCAAAATTATGCACTAAAATCAACTTCTGCCACTGCAGGAAATCTTTTTAAAGTTGTACCAACATTTTTAAGCAGAATTTGGGGATTTTTGAAAATAAAAAATTGTGGCCGATGTTTAAGGTCCGGGGCTTATGTAATTTTTCATACAGGTAAATATATTTCTGGTGAGTTCTGTGTCAAAATTAAGCACCAAAATCAACTTCTGTCACTGCAGCAAATCTTTTTTAAGTTGTACCAACATTTTTAAGCAGAATTTGGGGATTTTTGAAATTAAAACATTTTGGCTGATGTTTAAGGTCCGGGGCTTACGTAATTTTTCATAAGGGTAAATATATTTCTGGTGAGTTCTGTGTCAAAATTAAGCACCAAAATCAACTTCTGTCACTGCAGCAAATCTTTTTTAAGTTGTACCAACATTTTTAAGCAGAATTTGGGGATTTTTGAAAATAAAAAATTTTGGACGATTTTTAAGGTCCGGGGCTTACGTAATTTTTCATACGGGTAAATATATTTCTGGTGAGTTGTGTGAAAATTAAGCACCAAAATCAACTTCTGTCACTGCAGCAAATCTATTTTAATTTGTACCAACATTTTTAAGCAGAATTTGGGGATTTTTGGAAAAAAAAATTTTAGACAATTTTTAAGGTCCGGGGCTTACGTAATTTTTCATACTAGTAAATATATTTCTGGTGAGTTGTGTGAACATTAAGCACAAAAATCAACTTCTGTCACTGCAGCAAATCTTTTATAAGTTGTACCAACATTTTTAAGCAGAATTTGGGGATTTTTGAAAATAAAAAATTGTGGCCGATGTTTAAGGTCCGGGGCTTATGTAATTTTTCATACAGGTAAATATATTTCTGGTGAGTTCTGTGTCAAAATTAAGCACCAAAATCAACTTCTGTCACTGCAGCAAATCTTTTTTACGTTGTACCAACATTTTTAAGCAGAATTTGGGGATTTTTGATAATAAAACATTTTGGACGATGTTTAAGGTCCGGGGCTTACATAATTTTTCATAAGGGTAAATATATTTCTGGTGAGTTCTGTGTCAAAATTATGCACCAAAATCAACTTCTGTCACTGCAGCAAATCTTTTTTAATTTGTACCAACATTTTTAAGCAGAATTTGGGGATTTTTGGAAAAAATAAATTTTGGCCGATGTTTAAGGTCCGGGGCTTACGTAATTTTTCATAAGGGTAAATATATTTCTGGTGAGTTCTGTGTCAAAATTAAGCACCAAAATCAACTTCTGTCACTGCAGCAAATCTTTTTTAAGTTGTACCAACATTTTTAAGCAGAATTTGGGGATTTTTGAAAAAAAAAATTTTGGCCGATTTTTAAGGTCCGGGACTTACGTAATTTTTCATACGGGTAAATATATTTCTGGTGAGTTGTGTGAAAATTAAGCACCAAAATCAACTTCTGTCACTGCAGCAAATCTTTTTTAAGTTGTACCAACATTTTTAAGCAGAATTTGGGGATTTTTGAAGAAAAAAAAAAACCCGATTTTTAAGGTCTGGGGCTTACGTAATTTTTCATATGGGTAAATATATTTCTGGTGAGTTCTGTGTCAAAATTATGCACTAAAATCAACTTCTGCCACTGCAGGAAATCTTTTTTAAGTTGTACCAACATTTTTAAGCAGTATTTGGGGATTTTTGAAAATAAAAAATTTTGGCTGATTTTTAAGGTCCGGGGCTTACGTAATTTTTCATAAGGGTAAATATATTTCTGGTGAGTTGTGTGAAAATTAAGCACCAAAATCAACTTCTGTCACTGCAGCAAATCTATTTTAAGTTGTACCAACATTTTTAAGCAGAAGTTGGGGATTTTTGAAGAAAAAAAAATTTTGGCCGATTTTTAAGGACCGAGGCTTACGTAATTTTTCATACGGGTAAATATATTTCTGGTGAGTTGTGTGAAAATTAAGCACCAAAATCAACTTCTGTCACTGCAGCAAATCTATTTTAATTTGTACCAACATTTTTAAGCAGAATTTGGGGATTTTTGGAAAAAAAAATTTTAGACAATTTTTAAGGTCCGGGGCTTACGTAATTTTTCATACTAGTAAATATATTTCTGGTGAGTTGTGTGAACATTAAGCACAAAAATCAACTTCTGTCACTGCAGCAAATCTTTTATAAGTTGTACCAACATTTTTAAGCAGAATTTGGGGATTTTTGAAAATAAAAAATTGTGGCCGATGTTTAAGGTCCGGGGCTTATGTAATTTTTCATACAGGTAAATATATTTCTGGTGAGTTCTGTGTCAAAATTAAGCACCAAAATCAACTTCTGTCACTGCAGCAAATCTTTTTTACGTTGTACCAACATTTTTAAGCAGAATTTGGGGATTTTTGATAATAAAACATTTTGGACGATGTTTAAGGTCCGGGGCTTACATAATTTTTCATAAGGGTAAATATATTTCTGGTGAGTTCTGTGTCAAAATTATGCACCAAAATCAACTTCTGTCACTGCAGCAAATCTTTTTTAATTTGTACCAACATTTTTAAGCAGAATTTGGGGATTTTTGGAAAAAATAAATTTTGGCCGATGTTTAAGGTCCGGGGCTTACGTAATTTTTCATAAGGGTAAATATATTTCTGGTGAGTTCTGTGTCAAAATTAAGCACCAAAATCAACTTCTGTCACTGCAGCAAATCTTTTTTAAGTTGTACCAACATTTTTAAGCAGAATTTGGGGATTTTTGAAAAAAAAAATTTTGGCCGATTTTTAAGGTCCGGGACTTACGTAATTTTTCATACGGGTAAATATATTTCTGGTGAGTTGTGTGAAAATTAAGCACCAAAATCAACTTCTGTCACTGCAGCAAATCTTTTTTAAGTTGTACCAACATTTTTAAGCAGAATTTGGGGATTTTTGAAGAAAAAAAAAAACCCGATTTTTAAGGTCTGGGGCTTACGTAATTTTTCATATGGGTAAATATATTTCTGGTGAGTTCTGTGTCAAAATTATGCACTAAAATCAACTTCTGCCACTGCAGGAAATCTTTTTTAAGTTGTACCAACATTTTTAAGCAGTATTTGGGGATTTTTGAAAATAAAAAATTTTGGCTGATTTTTAAGGTCCGGGGCTTACGTAATTTTTCATAAGGGTAAATATATTTCTGGTGAGTTGTGTGAAAATTAAGCACCAAAATCAACTTCTGTCACTGCAGCAAATCTATTTTAAGTTGTACCAACATTTTTAAGCAGAAGTTGGGGATTTTTGAAGAAAAAAAAATTTTGGCCGATTTTTAAGGACCGAGGCTTACGTAATTTTTCATATCGGTAAATATATTTCTGGTGAGTTGTGTGAAAATTAAGCACCAAAATCAACTTCTGTCACTGCAGCAAATCTTTTTTAAGTTGTACCAACATTTTTAAGCAGAATTTGGGGATTTTTGTAAAAAAAAAATTTGGACAATTTTTAAGGTCCGGGGCTCACGTAATATTTCATAAGGGTAAATATATTTCTGGTGAGTGCTGTGTCAAAATTAAGCACCAAAATCAACTTCTGTCACTGCAGCAAATATTTTTTAAGTTGTACCAACATTTTTAAGCAGAATTTGGGGATTTTTGAAAATAAAATATTTTGGACGATTTTTAAGGTCCGGGGCTTACGTAATTTTTCATAAGGGTAAATATATTTCTGGTGAGTTCTGTGTCAAAATTAAGCACCAAAATCAACTTCTGTCACTGCAGCAAATCTTTTTTAAGTTGTACCAACATTTTTAAGCAGAATTTGGGGATTTTTGAAAATAAAAAATTTTGGACGATTTTTAAGGTCCGGGGCTTACGTAATTTTTCATACGGGTAAATTTATTTCTGGTGAGTTGTGTGAACATTAAGCACCAAAATCAACTTCTGTCACTGCAGCAAATCTTTTTTAAGTTGTACCAACATTTTTAAGCAGAATTTGGGGATTTTTGAAGAAAAAAAAATTTGCCAGATTTTTAAGGTCCGGGGCTTACGTAATTTTTCATATGGGTAAATATATTTCTGGTGAGTTCTGTGTCAAAATTATGCACCAAAATCAACTTCTGCCACTGCAGGAAATCTTTTTTAAGTTGTACCAACATTTTTAAGCAGAATTTGGGGAATTTTGAAGAAAAAAAATTTTGGCCGATGTTTAAGGTCCGGGGCTTATGTAATTTTTCATATGGGTAAATATATTTCTGGTGAGTTGTGTGAAAATTAAGCACCAAAATCAACTTCTCTCACTGCAGCAAATCTTTTTTAAGTTGTACCAACATTTTTAAGCAGAATTTGGGGATTTTTGAAGAAAAAAAAATTTTGGCCGATGTTTAAGGTCCGGGGCTTACGTAATTTTTCATATGGGTAAATATATTTCTGGTGAGTTCTGTGTCAAAATTAAGCACCAAAATCAACTTCTGTCACTGCAGCAAATCTTTTTTACGTTGTACCAACATTTTTAAGCAGAATTTGGGGATTTTTGAAAATAAAAAATTTTGGCCGATTTTTAAGGTCCGGGGCTTACGTAATTTTTCATACGGGTAAATATATTTCTGGTGAGTTGTGTGAAAATTAAGCACCAAAATCAACTTCTGTCACTGCAGCAAATCTATTTTAATTTGTACCAACATTTTTAAGCAGAATTTGGGGATTTTTGGAAAAAAAAAATTTTGGACAATTTTTAAGGTCCGGGGCTTACGTAATTTTTCATACTAGTAAATATATTTCTGGTGAGTTGTGTGAACATTAAGCACCAAAATCAACTTCTGTCACTGCAGCAAATCTTTTTTAAGTTGTACCAACATTTTTAAGCAGAATTTGGGGATTTTTGAAAATAAAAAATTGTGGCCGATGTTTAAGGTCCGGAGCTTATGTAATTTTTCATACAGGTAAATATATTTCTGGTGAGTTCTGTGTCAAAATTAAGCACCAAAATCAACTTCTGTCACTGCAGCAAATCTTTTTTACGTTGTACCAACATTTTTAAGCAGAATTTGGGGATTTTTGGAAAAAATAAATTTTGGCCGATGTTTAAGGTCCGGGGCTTACGTAATTTTTCATATGGGTAAATATATTTCTGGTGAGTTCTGTGTCAAAATTAAGCACCAAAATCAACTTCTGTCACTGCAGCAAATCTTTTTTAAGTTGTACCAACATTTTTAAGCAGAATTTGGGGATTTTTGAAAATAAAAAATTTTGGCCGATGTTTAAGGTCCGGGGCTTACGTAATATTTCATATAGGTAAATATATTTCTGGTGAGTTCTGTGTCAAAATTATGCACCAAAATCAACTTCTGCCACTGCAGGAAATCTTTTTTAAGTTGTACCAACATTTTTAAGCAGAATTTGGGGATTTTTGAAAATAAAAAATTTTGGATGATTTTTATGGTCGGGGCTTACGTAATTTTTCATAAGGGTAAATATATTTCTGGTGAGTTCTGTGTCAAAATTAAGCACCAAAATCAACTTCTGTCACTGCAGCAAATCTTTTTTAAGTTGTACCAACATTTTTAAGCAGAATTTGGGGATTTTTGAAAAAAAAAAATTTTGGCCGATTTTTAAGGTCCGGGGCTTACGTAATTTTTCATACGGGTAAATATATTTCTGGTGAGTTGTGTGAAAATTAAGCACCAAAATCAACTTCTGTCACTGCAGCAAATCTTTTTTAAGTTGTACCAACATTTTTAAGCAGAATTTGCGGATTTTTGAAGAAAAAAAAAAACCCGATTTTTAAGGTCCGGGGCTTACGTAATTTTTCATATGGGTAAATATATTTCTGGTGAGTTCTGTGTCAAAATTATGCACTAAAATCAACTTCTGCCACTGCAGGAAATCTTTTTTAAGTTGTACCAACATTTTTAAGCAGAATTTGGGGATTTTTGAAAATAAAAAATTTTGGCCGATGTTTAAGGTCCGGGGCTTACGTAATTTTTCATAAGGGTAAATATATTTCTGGTGAGTTCTGTGTCAAAATTAGGTACCAAAATCAACTTCTGTCACTGCAGCAAATCTTTTTTAAGTTGTACCAACATTTTTAAGCAGAATTTGGGGATTTTTGAAAAAAAAAAATTTTGGCCGATTTTTAAGGTCCGGGGCTTACGTAATTTTTCATACGGGTAAATATATTTCTGGTGAGTTGTGTGAAAATTAAGCACCAAAATCAACTTCTGTCACTGCAGCAAATCTTTTTTAAGTTGTACCAACATTTTTAAGCAGAATTTGGGGATTTTTGAAGAAAAAAAAAAAACGATTTTTAAGGTCTGGGGCTTACGTAATTTTTCATATGGGTAAATATATTTCTGGTGAGTTCTGTGTCAAAATTATGCACTAAAATCAACTTCTGCCACTGCAGGAAATCTTTTTAAAGTTGTACCAACATTTTTAAGCAGAATTTGGGGATTTTTGAAAATAAAAAATTGTGGCCGATGTTTAAGGTCCGGGGCTTATGTAATTTTTCATACAGGTAAATATATTTCTGGTGAGTTCTGTGTCAAAATTAAGCACCAAAATCAACTTCTGTCACTGCAGCAAATCTTTTTTAAGTTGTACCAACATTTTTAAGCAGAATTTGGGGATTTTTGAAATTAAAACATTTTGGCTGATGTTTAAGGTCCGGGGCTTACGTAATTTTTCATAAGGGTAAATATATTTCTGGTGAGTTCTGTGTCAAAATTAAGCACCAAAATCAACTTCTGTCACTGCAGCAAATCTTTTTTAAGTTGTACCAACATTTTTAAGCAGAATTTGGGGATTTTTGAAAATAAAAAATTTTGGACGATTTTTAAGGTCCGGGGCTTACGTAATTTTTCATACGGGTAAATATATTTCTGGTGAGTTGTGTGAAAATTAAGCACCAAAATCAACTTCTGTCACTGCAGCAAATCTATTTTAATTTGTACCAACATTTTTAAGCAGAATTTGGGGATTTTTGGAAAAAAAAATTTTAGACAATTTTTAAGGTCCGGGGCTTACGTAATTTTTCATACTAGTAAATATATTTCTGGTGAGTTGTGTGAACATTAAGCACAAAAATCAACTTCTGTCACTGCAGCAAATCTTTTATAAGTTGTACCAACATTTTTAAGCAGAATTTGGGGATTTTTGAAAATAAAAAATTGTGGCCGATGTTTAAGGTCCGGGGCTTATGTAATTTTTCATACAGGTAAATATATTTCTGGTGAGTTCTGTGTCAAAATTAAGCACCAAAATCAACTTCTGTCACTGCAGCAAATCTTTTTTACGTTGTACCAACATTTTTAAGCAGAATTTGGGGATTTTTGATAATAAAACATTTTGGACGATGTTTAAGGTCCGGGGCTTACATAATTTTTCATAAGGGTAAATATATTTCTGGTGAGTTCTGTGTCAAAATTATGCACCAAAATCAACTTCTGTCACTGCAGCAAATCTTTTTTAATTTGTACCAACATTTTTAAGCAGAATTTGGGGATTTTTGGAAAAAATAAATTTTGGCCGATGTTTAAGGTCCGGGGCTTACGTAATTTTTCATAAGGGTAAATATATTTCTGGTGAGTTCTGTGTCAAAATTAAGCACCAAAATCAACTTCTGTCACTGCAGCAAATCTTTTTTAAGTTGTACCAACATTTTTAAGCAGAATTTGGGGATTTTTGAAAAAAAAAATTTTGGCCGATTTTTAAGGTCCGGGACTTACGTAATTTTTCATACGGGTAAATATATTTCTGGTGAGTTGTGTGAAAATTAAGCACCAAAATCAACTTCTGTCACTGCAGCAAATCTTTTTTAAGTTGTACCAACATTTTTAAGCAGAATTTGGGGATTTTTGAAGAAAAAAAAAAACCCGATTTTTAAGGTCTGGGGCTTACGTAATTTTTCATATGGGTAAATATATTTCTGGTGAGTTCTGTGTCAAAATTATGCACTAAAATCAACTTCTGCCACTGCAGGAAATCTTTTTTAAGTTGTACCAACATTTTTAAGCAGTATTTGGGGATTTTTGAAAATAAAAAATTTTGGCTGATTTTTAAGGTCCGGGGCTTACGTAATTTTTCATAAGGGTAAATATATTTCTGGTGAGTTGTGTGAAAATTAAGCACCAAAATCAACTTCTGTCACTGCAGCAAATCTATTTTAAGTTGTACCAACATTTTTAAGCAGAAGTTGGGGATTTTTGAAGAAAAAAAAATTTTGGCCGATTTTTAAGGACCGAGGCTTACGTAATTTTTCATATCGGTAAATATATTTCTGGTGAGTTGTGTGAAAATTAAGCACCAAAATCAACTTCTGTCACTGCAGCAAATCTTTTTTAAGTTGTACCAACATTTTTAAGCAGAATTTGGGGATTTTTGTAAAAAAAAAATTTGGACAATTTTTAAGGTCCGGGGCTCACGTAATATTTCATAAGGGTAAATATATTTCTGGTGAGTGCTGTGTCAAAATTAAGCACCAAAATCAACTTCTGTCACTGCAGCAAATATTTTTTAAGTTGTACCAACATTTTTAAGCAGAATTTGGGGATTTTTGAAAATAAAATATTTTGGACGATTTTTAAGGTCCGGGGCTTACGTAATTTTTCATAAGGGTAAATATATTTCTGGTGAGTTCTGTGTCAAAATTAAGCACCAAAATCAACTTCTGTCACTGCAGCAAATCTTTTTTAAGTTGTACCAACATTTTTAAGCAGAATTTGGGGATTTTTGAAAATAAAAAATTTTGGACGATTTTTAAGGTCCGGGGCTTACGTAATTTTTCATACGGGTAAATTTATTTCTGGTGAGTTGTGTGAACATTAAGCACCAAAATCAACTTCTGTCACTGCAGCAAATCTTTTTTAAGTTGTACCAACATTTTTAAGCAGAATTTGGGGATTTTTGAAGAAAAAAAAATTTGCCAGATTTTTAAGGTCCGGGGCTTACGTAATTTTTCATATGGGTAAATATATTTCTGGTGAGTTCTGTGTCAAAATTATGCACCAAAATCAACTTCTGCCACTGCAGGAAATCTTTTTTAAGTTGTACCAACATTTTTAAGCAGAATTTGGGGAATTTTGAAGAAAAAAAATTTTGGCCGATGTTTAAGGTCCGGGGCTTATGTAATTTTTCATATGGGTAAATATATTTCTGGTGAGTTGTGTGAAAATTAAGCACCAAAATCAACTTCTCTCACTGCAGCAAATCTTTTTTAAGTTGTACCAACATTTTTAAGCAGAATTTGGGGATTTTTGAAGAAAAAAAAATTTTGGCCGATGTTTAAGGTCCGGGGCTTACGTAATTTTTCATATGGGTAAATATATTTCTGGTGAGTTCTGTGTCAAAATTAAGCACCAAAATCAACTTCTGTCACTGCAGCAAATCTTTTTTACGTTGTACCAACATTTTTAAGCAGAATTTGGGGATTTTTGAAAATAAAAAATTTTGGCCGATTTTTAAGGTCCGGGGCTTACGTAATTTTTCATACGGGTAAATATATTTCTGGTGAGTTGTGTGAAAATTAAGCACCAAAATCAACTTCTGTCACTGCAGCAAATCTATTTTAATTTGTACCAACATTTTTAAGCAGAATTTGGGGATTTTTGGAAAAAAAAAATTTTGGACAATTTTTAAGGTCCGGGGCTTACGTAATTTTTCATACTAGTAAATATATTTCTGGTGAGTTGTGTGAACATTAAGCACCAAAATCAACTTCTGTCACTGCAGCAAATCTTTTTTAAGTTGTACCAACATTTTTAAGCAGAATTTGGGGATTTTTGAAAATAAAAAATTGTGGCCGATGTTTAAGGTCCGGAGCTTATGTAATTTTTCATACAGGTAAATATATTTCTGGTGAGTTCTGTGTCAAAATTAAGCACCAAAATCAACTTCTGTCACTGCAGCAAATCTTTTTTACGTTGTACCAACATTTTTAAGCAGAATTTGGGGATTTTTGGAAAAAATAAATTTTGGCCGATGTTTAAGGTCCGGGGCTTACGTAATTTTTCATATGGGTAAATATATTTCTGGTGAGTTCTGTGTCAAAATTAAGCACCAAAATCAACTTCTGTCACTGCAGCAAATCTTTTTTAAGTTGTACCAACATTTTTAAGCAGAATTTGGGGATTTTTGAAAATAAAAAATTTTGGCCGATGTTTAAGGTCCGGGGCTTACGTAATATTTCATATAGGTAAATATATTTCTGGTGAGTTCTGTGTCAAAATTATGCACCAAAATCAACTTCTGCCACTGCAGGAAATCTTTTTTAAGTTGTACCAACATTTTTAAGCAGAATTTGGGGATTTTTGAAAATAAAAAATTTTGGATGATTTTTATGGTCGGGGCTTACGTAATTTTTCATAAGGGTAAATATATTTCTGGTGAGTTCTGTGTCAAAATTAAGCACCAAAATCAACTTCTGTCACTGCAGCAAATCTTTTTTAAGTTGTACCAACATTTTTAAGCAGAATTTGGGGATTTTTGAAAAAAAAAAATTTTGGCCGATTTTTAAGGTCCGGGGCTTACGTAATTTTTCATACGGGTAAATATATTTCTGGTGAGTTGTGTGAAAATTAAGCACCAAAATCAACTTCTGTCACTGCAGCAAATCTTTTTTAAGTTGTACCAACATTTTTAAGCAGAATTTGCGGATTTTTGAAGAAAAAAAAAAACCCGATTTTTAAGGTCCGGGGCTTACGTAATTTTTCATATGGGTAAATATATTTCTGGTGAGTTCTGTGTCAAAATTATGCACTAAAATCAACTTCTGCCACTGCAGGAAATCTTTTTTAAGTTGTACCAACATTTTTAAGCAGAATTTGGGGATTTTTGAAAATAAAAAATTTTGGCCGATGTTTAAGGTCCGGGGCTTACGTAATTTTTCATAAGGGTAAATATATTTCTGGTGAGTTCTGTGTCAAAATTAGGTACCAAAATCAACTTCTGTCACTGCAGCAAATCTTTTTTAAGTTGTACCAACATTTTTAAGCAGAATTTGGGGATTTTTGAAAATAAAAAATTTTGGCTGATTTTTAAGGTCCGGGGCTTACGTAATTTTTCATAAGGGTAAATATATTTCTGGTGAGTTGTGTGAAAATTAAGCACCAAAATCAACTTCTGTCACTGCAGCAAATCTATTTTAATTTATACCAACATTTTTAAGCAGAAGTTGGGGATTTTTGAAGAAAAAAAAATTTTGGGCGATTTTTAAGGACCGAGGCTTACGTAATTTTTCATATCGGTAAATATATTTCTGGTGAGTTGTGTGAAAATTAAGCACCAAAATCAACTTCTGTCACTGCAGCAAATCTTTTTTAAGTTGTACCAACATTTTTAAGCAGAATTTGGGGATTTTTGGAAATAAAAAATTTTGGACAATTTTTAAGGTCCGGGGCTCACGTAATTTTTCATAAGGGTAAATATATTTCTGGTGAGTTCTGTGTCAAAATTAAGCACCAAAATAAACTTCTGTCACTGCAGCAAATATTTTTTAAGTTGTACCAACATTTTTAAGCAGAATTTGGGGATTTTTTAAAATAAAATATTTTGGACGATTTTTAAGGTCCGGGGCTTACGTAATTTTTCATAAGGGTAAATATATTTCTGGTGAGTTCTGTGTCAAAATTAAGCACCAAAATCAACTTCTGTCACTGCAGCAAATCTTTTTTAAGTTGTACCAACATTTTTAAGCAGAATTTGGGGATTTTTGAAAATAAAAAATTTTGGACGATTTTTAAGGTCCGGGGCTTACGTAATTTTTCATACGGGTAAATATATTTCTGGTGAGTTGTGTGAAAATTAAGTACCAAAATCAACTTCTGTCACTGCAGCAAATCTTTTTTAAGTTGTACCAACATTTTTAAGCAGAATTTGGGGATTTTTGAAAATAAAAAATTTTGGCCGATTTTTAAGGTTCGGGGCTTACGTAATTTTTCATATGGGTAAATATATTTCTGGTGAGTTGTGTGAAAATTATGCACCAAAATCAACTTCTGTCACTGCAGCAAATCTTTTTCAGTTGTACCAACATTTTTAAGCTGAATTTGGGGATTTTTGAAAATAAAAAATTTTGGCCGATTTTTAAGGTCCGGGGCTTACGTAATTTTTCATACGGGTAAATATATTTCTGGTGAGTTGTGTGAAAATTAAGCACCAAAATCAACTTCTGTCACTGCAGCAAATCTATTTTAATTTGTACCAACATTTTTAAGCAGAATTTGGGGATTTTTGGAAAAAAAAAATTTTGGACAATTTTTAAGGTCCGGGGCTTACGTAATTTTTCATACTAGTAAATATATTTCTGGTGAGTTGTGTGAACATTAAGCACCAAAATCAACTTCTGTCACTGCAGCAAATCTTTTTTAAGTTGTACCAACATTTTTAAGCAGAATTTGGGGATTTTTGAAAATAAAAAATTGTGGCCGATGTTTAAGGTCCGGGGCTTATGTAATTTTTCATACAGGTAAATATATTTCTGGTGAGTTCTGTGTCAAAATTAAGCACCAAAATCAACTTCTGTCACTGCAGCAAATCTTTTTTAAGTTGTACCAACATTTTTAAGCAGAATTTGGGGATTTTTGAAATTAAAACATTTTGGCTGATGTTTAAGGTCCGGGGCTTACGTAATTTTTCATAAGGGTAAATATATTTCTGGTGAGTTCTGTGTCAAAATTAAGCACCAAAATCAACTTCTGTCACTGCAGCAAATCTTTTTTAAGTTGTACCAACATTTTTAAGCAGAATTTGGGGATTTTTGAAAATAAAAAATTTTGGCCGATTTTTAAGGTCCGGGGCTTACGTAATTTTTCATACGGGTAAATATATTTCTGGTGAGTTGTGTGAAAATTAAGCACCAAAATCAACTTCTGTCACTGCAGCAAATCTATTTTAATTTGTACCAACATTTTTAAGCAGAATTTGGGGATTTTTGGAAAAAAAAAATTTTAGACAATTTTTAAGGTCCGGGGCTTACGTAATTTTTCATACTAGTAAATATATTTCTGGTGAGTTGTGTGAACATTAAGCACAAAAATCAACTTCTGTCACTGCAGCAAATCTTTTTTAAGTTGTACCAACATTTTTAAGCAGAATTTGGGGATTTTTGAAAATAAAAAATTGTGGCCGATGTTTAAGGTCCGGGGCTTATGTAATTTTTCATACAGGTAAATATATTTCTGGTGAGTTCTGTGTCAAAATTAAGCACCAAAATCAACTTCTGTCACTGCAGCAAATCTTTTTTACGTTGTACCAACATTTTCAAGCAGAATTTGGGGATTTTTGAAAATAAAAAATTTTGGACGATGTTTAAGGTCCGGGGCTTACATAATTTTCATAAGGGTAAATATATTTCTGGTGAGTTCTGTGTCAAAATTAAGCACCAAAATCAACTTCTGTCACTGCAGCAAATCTTTTTTCATTTGTACCAACATTTTTAAGCAGAATTTGGGGATTTTTGGAAAAAATAAATTTTGGCCGATGTTTAAGGTCCGGGGCTTACGTAATTTTTCATAAGGGTAAATATATTTCTGGTGAGTTCTGTGTCAAAATTAAGCACCAAAATCAACTTCTGTCACTGCAGCAAATCTTTTTTAAGTTGTACCAACATTTTTAAGCAGAATTTGGGGATTTTTGAAAAAAAAAATTTTGGCCGATTTTTAAGGTCCGGGGCTTACGTACTTTTTCATACGGGTAAATATATTTCTGGTGAGTTGTGTGAAAATTAAGCACCAAAATCAACTTCTGTCACTGCAGCAAATCTTTTTTAAGTTGTACCAACATTTTTAAGCAGAATTTGGGGATTTTTGAAGAAAAAAAAAAACCCGATTTTTAAGGTCTGGGGCTTACGTAATTTTTCATATGGGTAAATATATTTCTGGTGAGTTCTGTGTCAAAATTATGCACTAAAATCAACTTCTGCCACTGCAGGAAATCTTTTTTAAGTTGTACCAACATTTTTAAGCAGAATTTGGGGATTTTTGAAAATAAAAAATTTTGGCTGATTTTTAAGGTCCGGGGCTTACGTAATTTTTCATAAGGGTAAATATATTTCTGGTGAGTTGTGTGAAAATTAAGCACCAAAATCAACTTCTGTCACTGCAGCAAATCTATTTTAAGTTGTACCAACATTTTTAAGCAGAATTTGGGGATTTTTGAAGAAAAAAAAATTTGCCAGATTTTTAAGGTCCGGGGCTTACGTAATTTTTCATATGGGTAAATATATTTCTGGTGAGTTCTGTGTCAAAATTATGCACCAAAATCAACTTCTGCCACTGCAGGAAATCTTTTTTAAGTTGTACCAACATTTTTAAGCAGAATTTGGGGATTTTTGAAAATAAAAAATTTTGGCCGATGTTTAAGGTCTGGGGCTTACGTAATATTTCATATGGGTAAATATATTTCTGGTGAGTTCTGTGTCAAAATTATGCACCAAAATCAACTTCTGCCACTGCAGGAAATCTTTTTTAAGTTGTACCAACATTTTTAAGCAGAATTTGGGGATTTTTGAAAATAAAAAATTTTGGATGATTTTTATGGTCGGGGCTTACGTAATTTTTCATAAGGGTAAATATATTTCTGGTGAGTTCTGTGTCAAAATTAAGCACCAAAATCAACTTCTGTCACTGCAGCAAATCTTTTTTAAGTTGTACCAACATTTTTAAGCAGAATTTGGGGATTTTTGAAAAAAAAAAATTTTGGCCGATTTTTAAGGTCCGGGGCTTACGTAATTTTTCATACGGGTAAATATATTTCTGGTGAGTTGTGTGAAAATTAAGCACCAAAATCAACTTCTGTCACTGCAGCAAATCTTTTTTAAGTTGTACCAACATTTTTAAGCAGAATTTGGGGATATTTGAAGAAAAAAAAAAACCCGATTTTTAAGGTCCGGGGCTTACGTAATTTTTCATATGGGTAAATATATTTCTGGTGAGTTCTGTGTCAAAATTATGCACTAAAATCAACTTCTGCCACTGCAGGAAATCTTTTTTAAGTTGTACCAACATTTTTAAGCAGAATTTGGGGATTTTTGAAAATAAAAAATTTTGGCCGATGTTTAAGGTCCGGGGCTTACGTAATTTTTCATAAGGGTAAATATATTTCTGGTGAGTTGTGTGAAAATTAGGTACCAAAATCAACTTCTGTCACTGCAGCAAATCTTTTTTAAGTTGTACCAACATTTTTAAGCAGAATTAGGGGATTTTTGAAAATAAAAAATTTTGGCTGATTTTTAAGGACCGAGGCTTACGTAATTTTTCATATCGGTAAATATATTTCTGGTGAGTTGTGTGAAAATTAAGCACCAAAATCAACTTCTGTCACTGCAGCAAATCTTTTTTAAGTTGTACCAACATTTTTAAGCAGAATTTGGGGATTTTTGGAAATAAAAAATTTTGGACAATTTTTAAGGTCCGGGGCTCACGTAATTTTTCATAAGGGTAAATATATTTCTGGTGAGTTCTGTGTCAAAATTAAGCACCAAAATCAACTTCTGTCACTGCAGCAAATATTTTTTAAGTTGTACCAACATTTTTAAGCAGAATTTGGGGATTTTTTAAAATAAAATATTTTGGACGATTTTTAAGGTCCGGGGCTTACGTAATTTTTCATAAGGGTAAATATATTTCTGGTGAGTTCTGTGTCAAAATTAAGCACCGAAATCAACTTCTGTCACTGCAGCAAATCTTTTTTAAGTTGTACCAACATTTTTAAGCAGAATTTGGGGATTTTTGAAAATAAAAAATTTTGGACGATTTTTAAGGTCCGGGGCTTACGTAATTTTTCATACGGGTAAATATATTTCTGGTGAGTTGTGTGAAAATTAAGCACCAAAATCAACTTCTGTCACTGCAGCAAATCTTTTTTAAGTTGTACCAACATTTTTAAGCAGAATTTGGGGATTTTTGAAGAAAAAAAAATTTGCCAGATTTTTAAGGTCCGGGGCTTACGTAATTTTTCATATGGGTAAATATATTTCTGGTGAGTTCTGTGTCAAAATTATGCACCAAAATCAACTTCTGCCACTGCAGGAAATCTTTTTTAAGTTGTACCAACATTTTTAAGCAGAATTTGGGGAATTTTGAAGAAAAAAAATTTTGGCCGATGTTTAAGGTCCGGGGCTTACGTAATTTTTCATATGGGTAAATATATTTCTGGTGAGTTGTGTGAAAATTAAGCACCAAAATCAACTTCTCTCACTGCAGCAAATCTTTTTTAAGTTGTACCAACATTTTTAAGCAGAATTTGGGGATTTTTGAAGAAAATAAAATTTTGGCCGATGTTTAAGGTCCGGGGCTTACGTAATTTTTCATATGGGTAAATATATTTCTGGTGAGTTCTGTGTCAAAATTAAGCACCAAAATCAACTTCTGTCACTGCAGCAAATCTTTTTTACGTTGTACCAACATTTTTAAGCAGAATTTGGGGATTTTTGAAAATAAAAAATTTTGGCCGATTTTTAAGGTTCGGGGCTTACGTAATTTTTCATATGGGTAAATATATTTCTGGTGAGTTGTGTGAAAATTATGCACCAAAATCAACTTCTGTCACTGCAGCAAATCTTTTTTAAGTTGTACCAACATTTTTAAGCAGAATTTGGGGATTTTTGAAAATAAAAAATTTTGGCCGATTTTTAAGGTCCGGGGCTTACGTAATTTTTCATACGGGTAAATATATTTCTGGTGAGTTGTGTGAAAATTAAGCACCAAAATCAACTTCTGTCACTGCAGCAAATCTATTTTAATTTGTACCAACATTTTTAAGCAGAATTTGG
>JAUIMM010001391.1:0-207500 GCA_031769625.1 Taudactylus pleione
CTCCTGGCTCTCTCTCTCCTGTCCCCCTTATTATCTCTCTCATCACTGTACTCCTATCTCTCACTCCTCAGTCCCCCTCCTGTCTCTCTCTCTCCTGTCCCCCTTATTATCTCTCATCACTGTACTCCTATCTCTCACACCTCAGTCCCCCTTCTGGCTCTCTCTCTCCTGTCCCCCTTATTATCTCTCTCAACACTGTACTCCTATCTCTCACACTTCAGTCCCCCTCCTGTCTCTCTCTCCTTTCCCCCTTATTATCTCTTTCATCACTGTACTCCTATCTCTCACACCTCAGTCCCTCTCCTGTCTCTCTCTCTCTCCTGTCCCCCTTATTATCTCTCTCATCACTGTACTCCTTTCTCTCACACCTCAGTCCCTATCCTGGCTCTCTCTCTCCTGTCCCCCTGATTATCTCTCTCATCACTGTACTCCTATCTCTCACACCTCAGTCCCCCTCCTGTCTCTCTCTCCTGTTCCCCTTATTATCTCTCTCATCACTGTACTCCTATCTCTCACACCTCAGTCCCCCTCCTGGCTCTCTCTCCTGTTCCCCTTATTATCTCTCTCATCACTGTACTCCTATCTCTCACACCTCAGTCCCCCTCCTGGCTCTCTCTCTCCTGTCCCCCTTATTATCTCTCTCTCATCACTGTACTCCTATCTCTCACACCTCAGTCCCCCTCCTGGCTCTCTCTCCTGTTCCCCTTATTATCTCTCTCATCACTGTACTCCTATCTCTGTCACACCTCAGTCCCCCTCCTGTCTCACTCTCTCCTGTCCCCCTTATTATCTCTCTCATCACTGTACTCCTATCTCTCACACCTCAGTCCCCCTCCTGTCTCTCTCTCCTGTCCCCCTTATTATCTTTCTCTCATCACTGTATTCCTATCTCTCACACCTCAGTCCCCCTCCTGGCTCTCTCTCTCCTGTCCCCCTTATTATCTCTCTCATCACTGTACTCCTATCTCTATCACACCTCAGTCCCCCTCCTGTCTCTCTCTCTCTCCTGTTCCCCTTATTATCTCTCTCATCACTGTACTCCTATCTCTCACACCTCAGTCCCCCTCCTGTCTCTCTCTCTTTCCTGTCCCCCTTATTTTCCCTCTCTCATCACTGTACTCCTATCTCTCACAACTCAGTCCCCTCCTTTCTCTATCTCTCCTGTCCCCCTTATTATTTCTCTCTCTCATCACTGTACTGTCTCTGTCACGCCTCAGTACCCCTCCTGTCTCTCTCTCTCCTGTCCCCCTTATTATCTCTCTCTCATCACTGTACTCCTATCTCTCACACCTCAGTACCCGTCCTGTCTCTCTCTCTCCTGTCCCCCTTATTATCTCCCTCTCATCACTGTACTCCTATCTCTCACACCTCTGTCCCCCTCCTGTCTCTCTCTCCTGTTCCCCTTATTATCTCTCTCATCACTGTACTCCTATCTCTCACACCTCAGTTTCCCTCCTGTCTCTCTCTCCTGTTCCCCTTATTATCTCTCTCATCACTTTACTCCTATCTCTCACACCTCAGTTTCCCTCCTGTCTCTCTCTCCTGTTCCCCTTATTATCTCTCTCATCACTGTACTCCTATCTCTCACACCTCAGTCCCCCTCCTGTCTCTCTCTCCTGTCCCCCTTATTATCTCTCTCTCTTCACTGTACTCCTGTCTCTCACACCTCAGTCCCCCTCCTGTCTCTCTCACACCTCAGTCCCCCTCCTGTCTCTCTGTCTCCTGTTCCCCTTATTATCTCTCTCATCACTGTACTCCTATCTCTCACACCTCAGTCCCCCTCCTGTCTCTCTCTCCTGTTCCCCTTATTATCTCTCTCATCACTGTACTCCTATGTCTCACACCTCAGTCCCCCTCCTGTCTCTCTCCCCTGTCCCCCTTATTATCTCTCTCTCATCACTCTACTCCTATCTCTCACACCTCAGTCCCCCTCCTGGCTCTCTCTCTCCTGTCCCCCTTATTATCTCTCTCATCATTGTACTCCTATCTCTCACACCTCAGTCCCCCTCCTGTCTCTCTCTCCTGTCCCCCTTAATTATCTCTCTCTCATCACTGTACTCCTATCTCTCACACCTCAGTCCCCCTCCTGGCTCTCTCTCTCCTGTCCCCCTTATTATCTCTCTCACCACTGTACTCCTATCTCTCACACTCAGTCCCCCTCCTTGCTCTCTCTCTCCTGTCCCCCTTATTATCTCTCTCTCATCACTGTACTCCTATCTCTCACTCCTCAGTACCCCTCCTGTCTCTCTCTCTCTCTCTCTCTCGTGTCCCCCTTATTATCTCTCTCTCATCACTGTACTCCTATCTCTCACACCTCAGTCCCCCTCCTGTCTCTCTCTCCTGTCCCCCTTAGTATCTCTCTCTCCTCACTGTACTCCTGTCTCTCACACCTCAGTCCCCCTCCTGTCTCTCTCACACCTCAGTCCCCCTCCTGTCTCTCTGTCTCCTGTTCCCCTTATTATCTCTCTCATCACTGTACTCCTATCTCTCACACCTCAGTCCCCCTCCTGTCTCTCTCTCCTGTTCCCCTTATTATCTCTCTCATCACTGTACTCCTATGTCTCACACCTCAGTCCCCCTCCTGTCTCTCTCTCCTGTTCCCCTTATTATCTCTCTCATCACTGTACTCCTATCTCTGTCACACCTCAGTCCCCCTCCTGTCTCACTCTCTCCTGTCCCCCTTATTATCTCTCTCATCACTGTACTCCTATCTCTCACACCTCAGTCCCCCTCCTGTCTCTCTCTCCTGTCCCCTTATTATCTCTCTCTCATCACTGTACTCCTATCTCTGTCACACCTCAGTCCCCCTCCTGTCTCACTCTCTCCTGTCCCCCTTATTATCTCTCTCATCACTGTACTCCTATCTCTCACATCTCAGTCCCCCTCCTGTCTCTCTCTCCTGTCCCCCTTATTATCTCTCTCTCATCACTGTACTCCTATCTCTCACACCTCAGTCCCCCTCCTGTCTCTCTCTCCTGTTCCCCTTATTATCTCTCTCATCACTGTACTCCTATCTCTCACACCTCAGTCCCCCTCCTGGCTCTCTCTCTCCTGTCCCCCTTATTATCTCTCTCATCACTGTACTCCTATCTCTCACACCTCAGTCCCCTCCTGTCTCTCTCTCTCCTGTCCCCCTTATTATTTCTCTCTCTCATCGCTGTACTCCTGTCTCTCACACCTCAGTCCCCCTCCTGTCTCTCTCACACCTCAGTCCCCCTCCTGTCTCTCTCTCTCCTGTTCCCCTTATTATCTCTCTCATCACTGTACTCATATCTCTCACACCTCAGTCCCCCTCCTGGCTGTCTCTCCTGTTCCCCTTATTATCTCTCTCATCACTGTACTCCTATCTCTCACACCTCAGTCCCCCTCCTGGCTCTCTCTCTCCTGTCCCCCTTATTATCTCTCTCTCATCACTGTACTCCTATCTCTCACACATCAGGCCCCCTCCTGTCTCTCTCTCTCTCCTGTCCCCCTTATTATCTCTCTCTCATCACTGTACTCCTATCTCTCACACCTCAGTCCCCCTCCTGTCTCTCTCTCCTGTCCCCCTTATTATCTCTCTCTCATCACTGTACTCCTATCTCTCACACCTCAGTCCCCCTCCTGTCTCTCTCTCCTGTTCCCCTTATTATCTCTCTCATCACTGTACTCCTATCTCTCACACCTCAGTCCCCCTCCTGTCTCTCTCTCTCTCCTGTCCCCCTTATTATCTCTCTCTCATCACTGTACACCTATCTCTCACACCTCAGTCACCTCCTGTCTCTCTCTCTCCTTTCCCCCTTATTATTTCTCTCTCTCATCACTGTACTCCTATCTCTCACACCTCAGTCCCCCTCCTGTCTCTCTCACACCTCAGTCCCCCTCCTGTCTCTCTCTCTCCTGTCCCCCTTATTATCTCCCTCTCATCACTGTACTCCTTTCTCTCACACCTCAGTCCCCCTCCTGTCTCTCTCTCCTGTTCCCCTTATTATCTCTCTCATCACTGTACTCCTATCTCTCACACCTCAGTTTCCCTCCTGTCTCTCTCTCCTGTTCCCCTTATTATCTCTCTCATCACTGTACTCCTATCTCTCACACCTCAGTCCCCCTCCTGGCTCCCTCTCCTGTTCCCCTTATTATCTCTCTCATCACTGTACTCCTATCTCTCACACCTCAGTCCCCCTCCTGGCTCTCTCTCTCCTGTCCCCCTTATTATTTCTCTCTCATCACTGTACTCCTATCTCTCACACCTCAGTCCCCCTCCTGTCTCTCTCTCCTGTTCCCCTTATTATCTCTCTCATCACTGTACTCCTATCTCTCACACCTCAGTCCCCCTCCTGGCTCTCTCTCCTGTTTCCCTTATTATCTCTCTCATCACTGTTCTCCTATCTCTGTCACACCTCAGTCCCCCTCCTGTCTCACTCTCTCCTGTCCCCCTTATTATCTCTCTCATCGCTGTACTCCTATCTCTCACACCTCAGTCCCCCTCCTGTCTCTCTCTCCTGTCCCCCTTATTATCTCTCTCTCATCACTGTACTCCTATCTCTCACACCTCAGTCCCCCTCCTGGCTCTCTCTCTCCTGTCCCCCTTATTATCTCTCTCATCACTGTACTCCTATCTCTCACTCCTCAGTCCCCCTCCTGTCTCTCTCTCTCCTGTCCCCCTTATTATCTCTCATCACTGTACTCCTATCTCTCACACCTCAGTCCCCCTTCTGGCTCTCTCTCTCCTGTCCCCCTTATTATCTCTCTCAACACTGTACTCCTATCTCTCACACTTCAGTCCCCCTCCTGTCTCTCTCTCCTTTCCCCCTTATTATCTCTTTCATCACTGTACTCCTATCTCTCACACCTCAGTCCCCCTCCTGTCTCTCTCTCTCTCCTGTCCCCCTTATTATCTCTCTCATCACTGTACTCCTTTCTCTCACACCTCAGTCCCTATCCTGGCTCTCTCTCTCCTGTCCCCCTGATTATCTCTCTCATCACTGTACTCCTATCTCTCACACCTCAGTCCCCCTCCTGTCTCTCTCTCCTGTTCCCCTTATTATCTCTCTCATCACTGTACTCCTATCTCTCACACCTCAGTCCCCCTCCTGGCTCTCTCTCCTGTTCCCCTTATTATCTCTCTCATCACTGTACTCCTATCTCTCACACCTCAGTCCCCCTCCTGGCTCTCTCTCTCCTGTCCCCCTTATTATCTCTCTCTCATCACTGTACTCCTATCTCTCACACCTCAGTCCCCCTCCTGGCTCTCTCTCCTGTTCCCCTTATTATCTCTCTCATCACTGTACTCCTATCTCTGTCACACCTCAGTCCCCCTCCTGTCTCACTCTCTCCTGTCCCCCTTATTATCTCTCTCATCACTGTACTCCTATCTCTCACACCTCAGTCCCCCTCCTGTCTCTCTCTCCTGTCCCCCTTATTATCTTTCTCTCATCACTGTATTCCTATCTCTCACACCTCAGTCCCCCTCCTGGCTCTCTCTCTCCTGTCCCCCTTATTATCTCTCTCATCACTGTACTCCTATCTCTATCACACCTCAGTCCCCCTCCTGTCTCTCTCTCTCTCCTGTTCCCCTTATTATCTCTCTCATCACTGTACTCCTATCTCTCACACCTCAGTCCCCCTCCTGTCTCTCTCTCTTTCCTGTCCCCTTATTTTCCCTCTCTCATCACTGTACTCCTATCTCTCACAACTCAGTCCCCTCCTTTCTCTATCTCTCCTGTCCCCCTTATTATTTCTCTCTCTCATCACTGTACTGTCTCTGTCACGCCTCAGTACCCCTCCTGTCTCTCTCTCTCCTGTCCCCCTTATTATCTCTCTCTCATCACTGTACTCCTATCTCTCACACCTCAGTACCCGTCCTGTCTCTCTCTCTCCTGTCCCCCTTATTATCTCCCTCTCATCACTGTACTCCTATCTCTCACACCTCTGTCCCCCTCCTGTCTCTCTCTCCTGTTCCCCTTATTATCTCTCTCATCACTGTACTCCTATCTCTCACACCTCAGTTTCCCTCCTGTCTCTCTCTCCTGTTCCCCTTATTATCTCTCTCATCACTTTACTCCTATCTCTCACACCTCAGTTTCCCTCCTGTCTCTCTCTCCTGTTCCCCTTATTATCTCTCTCATCACTGTACTCCTATCTCTCACACCTCAGTCCCCCTCCTGTCTCTCTCTCCTGTCCCCCTTATTATCTCTCTCTCTTCACTGTACTCCTGTCTCTCACACCTCAGTCCCCCTCCTGTCTCTCTCACACCTCAGTCCCCCTCCTGTCTCTCTGTCTCCTGTTCCCCTTATTATCTCTCTCATCACTGTACTCCTATCTCTCACACCTCAGTCCCCCTCCTGTCTCTCTCTCCTGTTCCCCTTATTATCTCTCTCATCACTGTACTCCTATGTCTCACACCTCAGTCCCCCTCCTGTCTCTCTCCCCTGTCCCCCTTATTATCTCTCTCTCATCACTCTACTCCTATCTCTCACACCTCAGTCCCCCTCCTGGCTCTCTCTCTCCTGTCCCCCTTATTATCTCTCTCATCATTGTACTCCTATCTCTCACACCTCAGTCCCCCTCCTGTCTCTCTCTCCTGTCCCCCTTATTATCTCTCTCTCATCACTGTACTCCTATCTCTCACACCTCAGTCCCCCTCCTGGCTCTCTCTCTCCTGTCCCCCTTATTATCTCTCTCACCACTGTACTCCTATCTCTCACACCTCAGTCCCCCTCCTTGCTCACTCTCTCCTGACCCCCTTATTATCTCTCTCTCATCACTGTACTCCTATCTCTCACTCCTCAGTACCCCTCCTGTCTCTCTCTCTCTCTCTCTCTCTCGTGTCCCCCTTATTATCTCTCTCTCATCACTGTACTCCTATCTCTCACACCTCAGTCCCCCTCCTGTCTCTCTCTCCTGTCCCCCTTAGTATCTCTCTCTCCTCACTGTACTCCTGTCTCTCACACCTCAGTCCCCCTCCTGTCTCTCTCACACCTCAGTCCCCCTCCTGTCTCTCTGTCTCCTGTTCCCCTTATTATCTCTCTCATCACTGTACTCCTATCTCTCACACCTCAGTCCCCCTCCTGTCTCTCTCTCCTGTTCCCCTTATTATCTCTCTCATCACTGTACTCCTATGTCTCACACCTCAGTCCCCCTCCTGTCTCTCTCTCCTGTTCCCCTTATTATCTCTCTCATCACTGTACTCCTATCTCTGTCACACCTCAGTCCCCCTCCTGTCTCACTCTCTCCTGTCCCCCTTATTATCTCTCTCATCACTGTACTCCTATCTCTCACACCTCAGTCCCCCTCCTGTCTCTCTCTCCTGTCCCCCTTATTATCTCTCTCTCATCACTGTACTCCTATCTCTGTCACACCTCAGTCCCCCTCCTGTCTCACTCTCTCCTGTCCCCCTTATTATCTCTCTCATCACTGTACTCCTATCTCTCACATCTCAGTCCCCCTCCTGTCTCTCTCTCCTGTCCCCCTTATTATCTCTCTCTCATCACTGTACTCCTATCTCTCACACCTCAGTCCCCCTCCTGGCTCTCTCTCTCCTGTCCCCCTTATTATCTCTCTCACCACTGTACTCCTATCTCTCACACCTCAGTCCCCCTCCTTGCTCTCTCTCTCCTGTCCCCCTTATTATCTCTCTCTCATCACTGTACTCCTATCTCTCACTCCTCAGTACCCCTCCTGTCTCTCTCTCTCTCTCTCTCTCGTGTCCCCCTTATTATCTCTCTCTCATCACTGTACTCCTATCTCTCACACCTCAGTCCCCCTCCTGTCTCTCTCTCCTGTCCCCCTTTTTATCTCTCTCTCCTCACTGTACTCCTGTCTCTCACACCTCAGTCCCCCTCCTGTCTCTCTCACACCTCAGTCCCCCTCCTGTCTCTCTGTCTCCTGTTCCCCTTATTATCTGTCTCATCACTGTACTCCTATCTCTCACACCTCAGTCCCCCTCCTGTCTCTCTCTCCTGTTCCCCTTATTATCTCTCTCATCACTGTACTCCTATGTCTCACACCTCAGTCCCCCTCCTGTCTGTCTCTCCTGTTCCCCTTATTATCTCTCTCATCTCTGTACTCCTATCGCTCACACCTCAGTCCCCCTCCTGTCTCTCTCTCCTGTCCCCCTTATTATCTCTCTCTCATCACTGTACTCCTATCTCTCACACCTCAGTCCCCCTCCTGGCTCTCTCTCTCCTGTCCCCCTTATTATCTCTCTCATCATTGTACTCCTATCTCTCACACCTCAGTCCCCCTCCTGTCTCTCTCTCCTGTTCCCCTTATTATCTCTCTCATCACTGTACTCCTATCTCTCACACCTCAGTCCCCCTCCTGGCTCTCTCTCTCCTGTCCCCCTTATTATCTCTCTCATCAATGTACTCCTATCTCTCACACCTCAGTCCCCTCCTGTCTCTCTCTCTCCTGTCCCCCTTATTATTTCTCTCTCTCATCGCTGTACTCCTGTCTCTCACACCTCAGTCCCCCTCCTGTCTCTCTCTCCTGTTCCCCTTATTATCTCTCTCATCACTGTACTCCTATCTCTCACACCTCAGTCCCCCCCTGGCTCTCTCTCTCCTGTCCCCCTTATTGTCTCTCTCTCACCACTGTACTCCTATCTCTCACACCTCAGTCCCCCTCCTTGCTCTCTCTCTCCTGTCCCCCTTATTATCTCTCTCTCATCACTGTACTCCTATCTCTCACTCCTCAGTACCCCTCCTGTCTCTCTCTCTCTCTCTCGTGTCCCCCTTATTATCTCTCTCTCATCACTGTACTCCTATCTCTCACACCTCAGTCCCCCTCCTGTCTCTCTCTCCTGTCCCCCTTATTATCTCTCTCTCCTCACTGTACTCCTGTCTCTCACACCTCAGTCCCCCTCCTGTCTCTCTCACACCTCAGTCCCCCTCCTGTCTCTCTGTCTCCTGTTCCCCTTATTATCTCTCTCATCACTGTACTCCTATCTCTCACACCTCAGTCCCCCTCCTGTCTCTCTCTCCTGTTCCCCTTATTATCTCTCTCATCACTGTACTCCTATGTCTCACACCTCAGTCCCCCTCCTGTCTCTCTCTCCTGTTCCCCTTATTATCTCTCTCATCTCTGTACTCCTATCTCTCACATCTCAGTTCCCCTCCTGGCTCTCTCTCTCCTGTCCCCCTTATTATCTCTCTCTCATCACTGTACTCCTATCTCTCACACCTCAGTCCCCCTCCTGTCTCTCTCTCCTGTCCCCCTTATTATCTCTCTCTCATCACTGTACTCCTATCTCACACCTCAGTCCCCCTCCTGTCTCTCTCTCCTGTTCCCCTTAATATCTCTCTCATCACTGTACTCCTATCTCTCACACCTCAGTCCCCCTCCTGTCTCTCTCTCTCTCCTGTCCCCCTTATTATCTCTCTCTCTTCACTGTACGCCTATCTCTCACACCTCAGTCCCCCTCCTGTCTCTCTCTCTCCTGTCCCCCTTATTATTTCTCTCATCACTGTACTCCTATCTCTCACACCTCAGTCCCCCTCCTGTCTCTCTCACACCTCAGTCCCCCTCCTGTCTCTCTCTCTCCTGTTCCCCTTATTATCTCTCTCATCACTGTACTCCTATCTCTCACACCTCAGTCCCCCTCCTGTCTCTCTCTCTCTCCTGTTCCCCTTATTATCTCTCTCATCACTGTACTCCTATCTCTCACACCTCAGTCCCCCTCCTGGCTCTCTCTCTCCTGTCCCCCTTATTATCTCTCTCTCATCACTGTACTCCTATCTCTCACACCTCAGGCCCCCTCCTGTCTCTCTCTCTCTCCTGTCCCCCTTATTATCTCTCTCTCATCACTGTACTCCTATCTCTCACACCTCAGTCCCCCTCCTGTCTCTCTCTCCTGTCCCCCTTATTATCTCTCTCTCATCACTGTACTCCTATCTCACACCTCAGTCCCCCTCCTGTCTCTCTCTCCTGTTCCCCTTAATATCTCTCTCATCACTGTACTCCTATCTCTCACACCTCAGTCCCCCTCCTGTCTCTCTCTCTCTCCTGTCCCCCTTATTATCTCTCTCTCTTCACTGTACGCCTATCTCTCACACCTCAGTCCCCCTCCTGTCTCTCTCCTGTCCCCCTTATTATTTCTCTCATCACTGTACTCCTATCTCTCACACCTCAGTCCCCCTCCTGTCTCTCTCACACCTCAGTCCCCCTCCTGTCTCTCTCTCTCCTGTCCCCCTTATTATCTCCCTCTCATCACTGTACTCCTATCTCTCACACCTCTGTCCCCCTCCTGTCTCTCTCTCCTGTTCCCCTTATTATCTCTCTCATCACTGTACTCCTATCTCTCACACCTCAGTTTCCCTCCTGTCTCTCTCTCCTGTTCCCCTTATTATCTCTCTCATCACTGTACTCCTATCTCTCACACCTCAGTCCCCCTCCTGGCTCTCTCTCCTGTTCCCCTTATTATCTCTCTCATCACTGTACTCCTATCTCTCACACCTCAGTCCCCCTCCTGGCTTTCTCTCTCCTGTCCCCCTTATTATCTCTCTCTCATCACTGTACTCCTATCTCTCACACCTCAGTCCCCCTCCTGTCTCTCTCTCCTGTTCCCCTTATTATCTCTCTCATCACTGTACTCCTATCTCTCACACCTCAGTCCCCCTCCTGGCTCTCTCTCCTGTTCCCCTTATTATCTCTCTCATCACTGTACTCCTATCTCTCACACCTCAGTCCCCCTCCTGGCTCTCTCTCCTGTTCCCCTTATTATCTCTCTCATCACTGTACTCCTATCTCTCACACCTCAGTCCCCCTCCTGGCTCTCTCTCCTGTTCCCCTTATTATCTCTCTCATCACTGTACTCCTATCTCTGTCACACCTCAGTCCCCCTCCTGTCTCTCTCTGTCCTGTCCCCCTTATTATCTCTCTCATCACTGTACTCCTATCTCTCACACCTCAGTCCCCCTCCTGTCTCTCTCTCCTATCCCCCTTATTATCTCTCTCTCATCACTGTACTCCTATCTCTCACACCTCAGTCCCCCTCCTGGCTCTCTCTCTCCTGTCCCCCTTATTATCTCTCTCATCACTGTACTCCTATCTCTCACACCTCAGTCCCCCTCCTGTCTCTCTCTCCTGTTCCCCTTATTATCTCTCTCATCACTGTACTCCTATCTCTCACACCTCAGTCCCCCTCCTGGCTCTCTCTCTCCTGTCCCCCTTATTATCTCTCTCATCACTGTACTCCTATCTCTCACACCTCAGTCCCCTCCTGTCTCTCTCTCTCCTGTCCCCCTTATTATTTCTCTCTCTCATCGCTGTACTCCTGTCTCTCACACCTCAGTCCCCCTCCTGTCTCTCTCACACCTCAGTCCCCCTCCTGTCTCTCTCTCTCCTGTTCCCCTTATTATCTCTCTCATCACTGTACTCCTATCTCTCACACCTCAGTCCCCCTCCTGGCTGTCTCTCCTGTTCCCCTTATTATCTCTCTCATCACTGTACTCCTATCTCTCACACCTCAGTCCCCCTCCTGGCTCTCTCTCTCCTGTCCCCCTTATTATCTCTCTCTCATCACTGTACTCCTATCTCTCACACATCAGGCCCCCTCCTGTCTCTCTCTCTCTCCTGTCCCCCTTATTATCTCTCTCTCATCACTGTACTCCTATCTCTCACACCTCAGTCCCCCTCCTGTCTCTCTCTCCTGTCCCCCTTATTATCTCTCTCTCATCACTGTACTCCTATCTCTCACACCTCAGTCCCCCTCCTGTCTCTCTCTCCTGTTCCCCTTATTATCTCTCTCATCACTGTACTCCTATCTCTCACACCTCAGTCCCCCTCCTGTCTCTCTCTCTCTCCTGTCCCCCTTATTATCTCTCTCTCATCACTGTACACCTATCTCTCACACCTCAGTCACCTCCTGTCTCTCTCTCTCCTTTCCCCCTTATTATTTCTCTCTCTCATCACTGTACTCCTATCTCTCACACCTCAGTCCCCCTCCTGTCTCTCTCACACCTCAGTCCCCCTCCTGTCTCTCTCTCTCCTGTCCCCCTTATTATCTCCCTCTCATCACTGTACTCCTTTCTCTCACACCTCAGTTTCCCTCCTGTCTCTCTCTCCTGTTCCCCTTATTATCTCTCTCATCACTGTACTCCTATCTCTCACACCTCAGTCCCCCTCCTGGCTCCCTCTCCTGTTCCCCTTATTATCTCTCTCATCACTGTACTCCTATCTCTCACACCTCAGTCCCCCTCCTGGCTCTCTCTCTCCTGTCCCCCTTATTATTTCTCTCTCATCACTGTACTCCTATCTCTCACACCTCAGTCCCCCTCCTGTCTCTCTCTCCTGTCCCCCTTATTATCTTTCTCTCATCACTGTATTCCTATCTCTCACACCTCAGTCCCCCTCCTGGCTCTCTCTCTCCTGTCCCCCTTATTATCTCTCTCATCACTGTACTCCTATCTCTCAAACCTCAGTCCCCCTCCTGTCTCTTTCTCCTGTCCCCCTTATTATCTCTCTCTCATCACTGTACTCCTATCTCTCACACCTCAGTCCCCCTCCTGGCTCTCTCTCTCCTGTCCCCCTTATTATCTCTCTCATCACTGTACTCCTATCTCTCACACCTCAGTCCCCCTCCTGTCTCTCTCTCTCCTGTCCCCCTTATTATCTCTCATCACTGTACTCCTATCTCTCACACCTCCGTCCCCCTCCTGGCTCTCTCTCTCCTGTCCCCCTTATTATCTCTCTCAACACTGTACTCCTATCTCTCACACTTCAGTCCCCCTCCTGTCTCTCTCTCCTGTCCCCCTTATTATCTCTTTCATCACTGTACTCCTATCTCTCACACCTCAGTCCCCCTCCTGTCTCTCTCTCTCCTGTCCCCCTTATTATCTCTCTCATCACTGTACTCCTATCTCTCACACCACAGTCCCCATCCTGGCTCTCTCTCTCCTGTCCCCCTTATTATCTCTCTCAACACTGTACTCCTATCTCTCACACTTCAGTCCCCCTCCTGTCTCTCTCTCCTGTCCCCCTTATTATCTCTTTCATCACTGTACTCCTATCTCTCACACCTCAGTCCCCCTCCTGTCTCTCTCTCTCCTGTCCCCCTTATTTCTCTCTCATCACTGTACTCCTTTCTCTCACACCTCAGTCCCCATCCTGGCTCTCTCTCTCCTGTCCCCCTGATTATCTCTCTCATCACTGTACTCCTATCTCTCACACCTCAGTCCCCCTCCTGTCTCTCTCTCCTGTTCCCCTTATTATCTCTCTCATCACTGTACTCCTATCTCTCACACCTCAGTCCCCCTCCTGGCTCTCTCTCCTGTTCCCCTTATTATCTCTCTCATCACTGTACTCCTATCTCTCACACCTCAGTCCCCCTCCTGGCTCTCTCTCTCCTGTCCCCCTTATTATCTCTCTCTCATCACTGTACTCCTATCTCTCACACCTCAGTCCCCCTCCTGGCTCTCTCTCCTGTTCCCCTTATTATCTCTCTCATCACTGTACTCCTATCTCTCACACCTCAGTCCCCCTCCTGTCTCTCTCTCTCCTGTCCCCCTTATTATCTCTCATCACTGTACTCCTATCTCTCACACCTCAGTCCTCCTCCTGGCTCTCTCTCTCCTGTCCCCCTTATTATCTCTCTCAACACTGTACTCCTATCTCTCACACTTCAGTCCCCCTCCTGTCTCTCTCTCCTGTCCCCCTTATTATCTCTTTCATCACTGTACTCCTATCTCTCACACCTCAGTCCCCCTCCTGTCTCTCTCTCTCCTGTCCCCCTTATAATCTCTCTCATCACTGTACTCCTATCTCTCACACCTCAGTCCCCATCCTGGCTCTCTCTCTCCTGTCCCCCTTATTATCTCTCTCATCACTGTACTCCTATCTCTCACACCTCAGTCCCCCTCCTGTCTCTCTCTCCTGTTCCCCTTATTATCTCTCTCATCACTGTACTCCTATCTCTCACACCTCAGTCCCCCTCCTGGCTCTCTCTCCTGTCCCCCTTATTATCTCTCTCTCATCACTGTACTCCTATCTCTCACACCTCAGTCCCCCTCCTGGCTCTCTCTCCTGTTCCCCTTATTATCTCTCTCATCACTGTACTCCTATCTCTGTCACACCTCAGTCCCCCTCCTGTCTCACTCTCTCCTGTCCCCCTTATTATCTCTCTCATCACTGTACTCCTATCTCTCACACCTCAGTCCCCCTCCTGGCTCTCTCTCCTGTTCCCCTTATTATCTCTCTCATCACTGTACTCCTATCTCTCACACCTCAGTCCCCCTCCTGGCTCTCTCTCCTGTTCCCCTTATTATCTCTCTCATCACTGTACTCCTATCTCTGTCACACCTCAGTCCCCCTCCTGTCTCACTCTCTCCTGTCCCCCTTATTATCTCTCTCATCACTGTACTCCTATCTCTCACACCTCAGTCCCCCTCCTGTCTCTCTCTCCTGTCCCCCTTATTATCTCTCTCTCATCATTGTTTTCCTATCTCTCACACCTCAGTCCCCCTCCTGGCTCTCTCTCCTGTTCCCCTTATTATCTCTCTCATCACTGTACTCCTATCTCTCACACCTCAGTCCCCCTCCTGGCTCTCTCTCCTGTTCCCCTTATTATCTCTCTCATCACTGTACTCCTATCTCTGTCACACCTCAGTCCCCCTCCTGTCTCACTCTCTCCTGTCCCCCTTATTATCTCTCTCATCACTGTACTTCTATCTCTCACACCTCAGTCCCCCTCCTGTCTCTCTCTCCTGTCCCCCTTATTATCTCTCTCTCATCATTGTATTCCTATCTCTCACACCTCAGTCCCCCTCCTGGCTCTCTCTCCTGTTCCCCTTATTATCTCTCTCATCACTGTACTACTATCTCTGTCACACCTCAGTCCCCCTCCTGTCTCACTCTCTCCTGTCCCCCTTATTATCTCTCTCATCACTGTACTCCTATCTCTCACACCTCAGTCCCCCTCCTGTCTCTCTCTCCTGTCCCCCTTATTATCTCTCTCTCATCACTGTACTCCTATCTGTCACACCTCAGTCCCCCTCCTGGCTCTCTCTCTCCTGTCCGCCTTATTATCTCTCTCATCACTGTACTCCTATCTCTCACACATCAGTCCCCCTCCTGTCTCTCTCTCCTGTCCCCCTTATTATCTCTCTCATCACTGTACTCCTATCTCTCACACCTCGGTCCCCCTCCTGGCTCTCTCTCCTGTCCCCCTTATTATCTCTCTCATCACTGTACTCCTATCTCTCACACCTCAGTCCCCCTCCTGTCTCACTCTCTCCTGTCCCCCTTATAATCTCTCTCATCACTGTACTCCTATCTCTCACACCTCAGTCCCCCTCCTGTCTCTCTCTCCTGTCCCCCATATTATCTCTCTCTCATCACTGTACTCCTATCTCTCACACCTCAGTCCCCCTCCTGGCTCTCTCTCCTGGGCCCCACCCCATTATCTCTCTCTCATCACTGTACTCCTATCTCTCACACCTCAGTCCCCCTCCTGTCTCTCTCTCCTGTCCCCCTTATTATCTCTCTCTCATCACTGTACTCCTATCTCTCACACCTCAGTCCCCCTCCTGGCTCTCTCTCTCCTGTCCCCCTTATTATCTCTCTCATCACTGTACTCCTGTCTCTCACACCTCAGTCCCCTCCTGTCTCTCTCTCTCCTGTCCCCCTTATTATTTCTCTCTCTCATCGCTGTACTCCTGTCTCTCACACCTCAGTGCCCCTCCTGTCTCTCTCACACCTCAGTCCCCCTCCTGTCTCTCTCTCTCCTGTCCCCCTTATTATCTCCCTCTCATCACTGTACTCCTATCTCTCTCACCTCAGTCTCCCTCCTGTCTCCCTCTCCTCTTCCCCTTATTATCTCTCTCATCACTGTACTCCTATCTCTCACACCTCAGTTTCCCTCCTGTCTCTCTCTCCTGTTCCCCTTATTATCTCTCTCATCACTGTACTCCTATCTCTCAAACCTCAGTCCCCCTCCTGGCTCTCTATCCTGTTCCCCTTATTATCTCTCTCATCACTGTACTCCTATCTCTCACACCTCAGTCCCCTTCCTGGCTCTCTCTCTCCTGTCCCCCTTATTATCTCTCTCGCATCACTGTACTGCTATCTCTCACACCTCAGTCCCCCTCCTGTCTCTCTCTCCTGTTCCCCTTATTATCTCTCTCATCACTGTACTCCTATCTCTCACACCTCAGTCCCCCTCCTGGCTCTCTCTCCTGTTCCCCTTTTTATCTCTCTCATCACTGTACTCCTATCTCTCACACCTCAGTCCCCCTCCTAGCTCTCTCTCTCCTGTCCCCCTTATTATCTCTCTCTCATCACTGTACTCCTATCTCTCACACCTCAGTCCCCCTCCTGGCTCTCTCTCCTGTTCCCCTTATTATCTCTCTCATCACTGTACTCCTATCTCTCACACCTCAGTCCCCCTCCTGTCTCTCTCTCTCTCCTGTCCCCCTTACTATCTCTCTCTCATCACTGTACTCCTATCTCTCACACCTCAGTCCCCTCCTGTCTCTCTCTCTCCTGTCCCCCTTATTATTTCTCTCACACATCACTGTACTCCTATCTCTCACACCTCAGTCCCCCTCCTGTCTCTCTCTCCTGTCCCCCTTATTATCTCTCTCTCATCACTGTACTCCTATCTCTATCACACCTCAGTCCCCCTCCTGTCTCTCTCTCTCTCCTGTTCCCCTTATTATCTCTCTCATCACTGTACTCCTATCTCTCACACCTCAGTCCCCCTCCTGTCTCTCTCTCTTTCCTGTCCCCCTTATTTTCCCTCTCTCATCACTGTACTCCTATCTCTCACACCTCAGTCCCCTCCTTTCTCTATCTCTCCTGTCCCCCTTATTATTTCTCTCTCTCATCACTGTACTGTCTCTGTCACGCCTCAGTACCCCTCCTGTCTCTCTCTCTCCTGTCCCCCTTATTATCTCTCTCTCATCACTGTACTCCTATCTCTCACACCTCAGTACCCCTCCTGTCTCTCTCTCTCCTGTCCCCCTTATTATCTCCCTCTCATCACTGTACTCCTATCTCTCACACCTCTGTCCCCCTCCTGTCTCTCTCTCCTGTTCCCCTTATTATCTCTCTCATCACTGTACTCCTATCTCTCACACCTCAGTTTCCCTCCTGTCTCTCTCTCCTGTTCCCCTTATTATCTCTCTCATCACTTTACTCCTATCTCTCACACCTCAGTTTCCCTCCTGTCTCTCTCTCCTGTTCCCCTTATTATCTCTCTCATCACTGTACTCCTATCTCTCACACCTCAGTCCCCCTCCTGTCTCTCTCTCCTGTCCCCCTTATTATCTCTCTCTCCTCACTGAACTCCTGTCTCTCACACCTCAGTCCCCCTCCTGTCTCTCTCACACCTCAGTCCCCCTCCTGTCTCTCTGTCTCCTGTTCCCCTTATTATCTCTCTCATCACTGTACTCCTATCTCTCACACCTCAGTCCCCCTCCTGTCTCTCTCTCCTGTTCCCCTTATTATCTCTCTCATCACTGTACTCCTATGTCTCACACCTCAGTCCCCCTCCTGTCTCTCTCTCCTGTCCCCCTTATTATCTCTCTCTCATCACTGTACTCCTATCTCTCACACCTCAGTCCCCCTCCTGGCTCTCTCTCTCCTGTCCCCCTTATTATCTCTCTCATCATTGTACTCCTATCTCTCACACCTCAGTCCCCCTCCTGTCTCTCTCTCCTGTCCCCCTTATTATCTCTCTCTCATCACTGTACTCCTATCTCTCACACCTCAGTCCCCCTCCTGGCTCTCTCTCTCCTGTCCCCCTTATTATCTCTCTCACCACTGTACTCCTATCTCTCACACCTCAGTCCCCCTCCTTGCTCTCTCTCTCCTGTCCCCCTTATTATCTCTCTCTCATCACTGTACTCCTATCTCTCACTCCTCAGTACCCCTCCTGTCTCTCTCTCTCTCTCTCTCTCGTGTCCCCCTTATTATCTCTCTCTCATCACTGTACTCCTATCTCTCACACCTCAGTTTCCCTCCTGTCTCTCTCTCCTGTTCCCCTTATTATCTCTCTCATCACTGTACTCCTATCTCTCACACCTCAGTCCCCCTCCTGGCTCTCTCTCCTGTTCCCCTTATTATCTCTCTCATCACTGTACTCCTATCTCTCACACCTCAGTCCCCCTCCTGGCTTTCTCTCTCCTGTCCCCCTTATTATCTCTCTCTCATCACTGTACTCCTATCTCTCACACCTCAGTCCCCCTCCTGTCTCTCTCTCCTGTTCCCCTTATTATCTCTCTCATCACTGTACTCCTATCTCTCACACCTCAGTCCCCCTCCTGGCTCTCTCTCCTGTTCCCCTTATTATCTCTCTCATCACTGTACTCCTATCTCTCACACCTCAGTCCCCCTCCTGCTCTCTCTCCTGTTCCCCTTATTATCTCTCTCATCACTGTACTCCTATCTCTCACACCTCAGTCCCCCTCCTGGCTCTCTCTCCTGTTCCCCTTATTATCTCTCTCATCACTGTACTCCTATCTCTGTCACACCTCAGTCCCCCTCCTGTCTCTCTCTGTCCTGTCCCCCTTATTATCTCTCTCATCACTGTACTCCTATCTCTCACACCTCAGTCCCCCTCCTGTCTCTCTCTCCTATCCCCCTTATTATCTCTCTCTCATCACTGTACTCCTATCTCTCACACCTCAGTCCCCCTCCTGGCTCTCTCTCTCCTGTCCCCCTTATTATCTCTCTCATCACTGTACTCCTATCTCTCACACCTCAGTCCCCCTCCTGTCTCTCTCTCCTGTTCCCCTTATTATCTCTCTCATCACTGTACTCCTATCTCTCACACCTCAGTCCCCCTCCTGGCTCTCTCTCTCCTGTCCCCCTTATTATCTCTCTCATCACTGTACTCCTATCTCTCACACCTCAGTCCCCTCCTGTCTCTCTCTCTCCTGTCCCCCTTATTATTTCTCTCTCTCATCGCTGTACTCCTGTCTCTCACACCTCAGTCCCCCTCCTGTCTCTCTCACACCTCAGTCCCCCTCCTGTCTCTCTCTCTCCTGTTCCCCTTATTATCTCTCTCATCACTGTACTCCTATCTCTCACACCTCAGTCCCCCTCCTGGCTGTCTCTCCTGTTCCCCTTATTATCTCTCTCATCACTGTACTCCTATCTCTCACACCTCAGTCCCCCTCCTGGCTCTCTCTCTCCTGTCCCCCTTATTATCTCTCTCTCATCACTGTACTCCTATCTCTCACACATCAGGCCCCCTCCTGTCTCTCTCTCTCTCCTGTCCCCCTTATTATCTCTCTCTCATCACTGTACTCCTATCTCTCACACCTCAGTCCCCCTCCTGTCTCTCTCTCCTGTCCCCCTTATTGTCTCTCTCTCATCACTGTACTCCTATCTCTCACACCTCAGTCCCCCTCCTGTCTCTCTCTCCTGTTCCCCTTATTATCTCTCTCATCACTGTACTCCTATCTCTCACACCTCAGTCCCCCTCCTGTCTCTCTCTCTCTCCTGTCCCCCTTATTATCTCTCTCTCATCACTGTACACCTATCTCTCACACCTCAGTCACCTCCTGTCTCTCTCTCTCCTTTCCCCCTTATTATTTCTCTCTCTCATCACTGTACTCCTATCTCTCACACCTCAGTCCCCCTCCTGTCTCTCTCACACCTCAGTCCCCCTCCTGTCTCTCTCTCTCCTGTCCCCCTTATTATCTCCCTCTCATCACTGTACTCCTTTCTCTCACACCTCAGTCCCCCTCCTGTCTCTCTCTCCTGTTCCCCTTATTATCTCTCTCATCACTGTACTCCTATCTCTCACACCTCAGTTTCCCTCCTGTCTCTCTCTCCTGTTCCCCTTATTATCTCTCTCATCACTGTACTCCTATCTCTCACACCTCAGTCCCCCTCCTGGCTCCCTCTCCTGTTCCCCTTATTATCTCTCTCATCACTGTACTCCTATCTCTCACACCTCAGTCCCCCTCCTGGCTCTCTCTCTCCTGTCCCCCTTATTATTTCTCTCTCATCACTGTACTCCTATCTCTCACACCTCAGTCCCCCTCCTGTCTCTCTCTCCTGTTCCCCTTATTATCTCTCTCATCACTGTACTCCTATCTCTCACACCTCAGTCCCCCTCCTGGCTCTCTCTCCTGTTTCCCTTATTATCTCTCTCATCACTGTTCTCCTATCTCTGTCACACCTCAGTCCCCCTCCTGTCTCACTCTCTCCTGTCCCCCTTATTATCTCTCTCATCGCTGTACTCCTATCTCTCACACCTCAGTCCCCCTCCTGTCTCTCTCTCCTGTCCCCCTTATTATCTCTCTCTCATCACTGTACTCCTATCTCTCACACCTCAGTCCCCCTCCTGGCTCTCTCTCTCCTGTCCCCCTTATTATCTCTCTCATCACTGTACTCCTATCTCTCACTCCTCAGTCCCCCTCCTGTCTCTCTCTCTCCTGTCCCCCTTATTATCTCTCATCATTGTACTCCTATCTCTCACACCTCAGTCCCCCTTCTGGCTCTCTCTCTCCTGTCCCCCTTATTATCTCTCTCAACACTGTACTCCTATCTCTCACACTTCAGTCCCCCTCCTGTCTCTCTCTCCTTTCCCCCTTATTATCTCTTTCATCACTGTACTCCTATCTCTCACACCTCAGTCCCCCTCCTGTCTCTCTCTCTCTCCTGTCCCCCTTATTATCTCTCTCATCACTGTACTCCTTTCTCTCACACCTCAGTCCCTATCCTGGCTCTCTCTCTCCTGTCCCCCTGATTATCTCTCTCATCACTGTACTCCTATCTCTCACACCTCAGTCCCCCTCCTGTCTCTCTCTCCTGTTCCCCTTATTATCTCTCTCATCACTGTACTCCTATCTCTCACACCTCAGTCCCCCTCCTGGCTCTCTCTCCTGTTCCCCTTATTATCTCTCTCATCACTGTACTCCTATCTCTCACACCTCAGTCCCCTCCTGGCTCTCTCTCTCCTGTCCCCCTTATTATCTCTCTCTCATCACTGTACTCCTATCTCTCACACCTCAGTCCCCCTCCTGGCTCTCTCTCCTGTTCCCCTTATTATCTCTCTCATCACTGTACTCCTATCTCTGTCACACCTCAGTCCCCCTCCTGTCTCACTCTCTCCTGTCCCCCTTATTATCTCTCTCATCACTGTACTCCTATCTCTCACACCTCAGTCCCCCTCCTGTCTCTCTCTCCTGTCCCCCTTATTATCTTTCTCTCATCACTGTATTCCTATCTCTCACACCTCAGTCCCCCTCCTGGCTCTCTCTCTCCTGTCCCCCTTATTATCTCTCTCATCACTGTACTCCTATCTCTATCACACCTCAGTCCCCCTCCTGTCTCTCTCTCTCTCCTGTTCCCCTTATTATCTCTCTCATCACTGTACTCCTATCTCTCACACCTCAGTCCCCCTCCTGTCTCTCTCTCTTTCCTGTCCCCCTTATTTTCCCTCTCTCATCACTGTACTCCTATCTCTCACAACTCAGTCCCCTCCTTTCTCTATCTCTCCTGTCCCCCTTATTATTTCTCTCTCTCATCACTGTACTGTCTCTGTCACGCCTCAGTACCCCTCCTGTCTCTCTCTCTCCTGTCCCCCTTATTATCTCTCTCTCATCACTGTACTCCTATCTCTCACACCTCAGTACCCGTCCTGTCTCTCTCTCTCCTGTCCCCCTTATTATCTCCCTCTCATCACTGTACTCCTATCTCTCACACCTCTGTCCCCCTCCTGTCTCTCTCTCCTGTTCCCCTTATTATCTCTCTCATCACTGTACTCCTATCTCTCACACCTCAGTTTCCCTCCTGTCTCTCTCTCCTGTTCCCCTTATTATCTCTCTCATCACTTTACTCCTATCTCTCACACCTCAGTTTCCCTCCTGTCTCTCTCTCCTGTTCCCCTTATTATCTCTCTCATCACTGTACTCCTATCTCTCACACCTCAGTCCCCCTCCTGTCTCTCTCTCCTGTCCCCCTTATTATCTCTCTCTCTTCACTGTACTCCTGTCTCTCACACCTCAGTCCCCCTCCTGTCTCTCTCACACCTCAGTCCCCCTCCTGTCTCTCTGTCTCCTGTTCCCCTTATTATCTCTCTCATCACTGTACTCCTATCTCTCACACCTCAGTCCCCCTCCTGTCTCTCTCTCCTGTTCCCCTTATTATCTCTCTCATCACTGTACTCCTATGTCTCACACCTCAGTCCCCCTCCTGTCTCTCTCCCCTGTCCCCCTTATTATCTCTCTCTCATCACTCTACTCCTGTCTCTCACACCTCAGTCCCCCTCCTGGCTCTCTCTCTCCTGTCCCCCTTATTATCTCTCTCATCATTGTACTCCTATCTCTCACACCTCAGTCCCCCTCCTGTCTCTCTCTCCTGTCCCCCTTATTATCTCTCTCTCATCACTGTACTCCTATCTCTCACACCTCAGTCCCCCTCCTGGCTCTCTCTCTCCTGTCCCCCTTATTATCTCTCTCACCACTGTACTCCTATCTCTCACACCTCAGTCCCCCTCCTTGCTCTCTCTCTCCTGTCCCCCTTATTATCTCTCTCTCATCACTGTACTCCTATCTCTCACTCCTCAGTACCCCTCCTGTCTCTCTCTCTCTCTCTCGTGTCCCCCTTATTATCTCTCTCTCATCACTGTACTCCTATCTCTCACACCTCAGTCCCCCTCCTGTCTCTCTCTCCTGTCCCCCTTAGTATCTCTCTCTCCTCACTGTACTCCTGTCTCTCACACCTCAGTCCCCCTCCTGTCTCTCTCACACCTCAGTCCCCCTCCTGTCTCTCTGTCTCCTGTTCCCCTTATTATCTCTCTCATCACTGTACTCCTATCTCTCACACCTCAGTCCCCCTCCTGTCTCTCTCTCCTGTTCCCCTTATTATCTCTCTCATCACTGTACTCCTATGTCTCACACCTCAGTCCCCCTCCTGTCTCTCTCTCCTGTTCCCCTTATTATCTCTCTCATCACTGTACTCCTATCTCTGTCACACCTCAGTCCCCCTCCTGTCTCACTCTCTCCTGTCCCCCTTATTATCTCTCTCATCACTGTACTCCTATCTCTCACACCTCAGTCCCCCTCCTGTCTCTCTCTCCTGTCCCCCTTATTATCTCTCTCTCATCACTGTACTCCTATCTCTGTCACACCTCAGTCCCCCTCCTGTCTCACTCTCTCCTGTCCCCCTTATTATCTCTCTCATCACTGTACTCCTATCTCTCACATCTCAGTCCCCCTCCTGTCTCTCTCTCCTGTCCCCCTTATTATCTCTCTCTCATCACTGTACTCCTATCTCTCACACCTCAGTCCCCCTCCTGTCTCTCTCTCCTGTTCCCCTTATTATCTCTCTCATCACTGTACTCCTATCTCTCACACCTCAGTCCCCCTCCTGGCTCTCTCTCTCCTGTCCCCCTTATTATCTCTCTCATCACTGTACTCCTATCTCTCACACCTCAGTCCCCTCCTGTCTCTCTCTCTCCTGTCCCCCTTATTATTTCTCTCTCTCATCGCTGTACTCCTGTCTCTCACACCTCAGTCCCCCTCCTGTCTCTCTCACACCTCAGTCCCCCTCCTGTCTCTCTCTCTCCTGTTCCCCTTATTATCTCTCTCATCACTGTACTCCTATCTCTCACACCTCAGTCCCCCTCCTGGCTGTCTCTCCTGTTCCCCTTATTATCTCTCTCATCACTGTACTCCTATCTCTCACACCTCAGTCCCCCTCCTGGCTCTCTCTCTCCTGTCCCCCTTATTATCTCTCTCTCATCACTGTACTCCTATCTCTCACACATCAGGCCCCCTCCTGTCTCTCTCTCTCTCCTGTCCCCCTTATTATCTCTCTCTCATCACTGTACTCCTATCTCTCACACCTCAGTCCCCCTCCTGTCTCTCTCTCCTGTCCCCCTTATTATCTCTCTCTCATCACTGTACTCCTATCTCTCACACCTCAGTCCCCCTCCTGTCTCTCTCTCCTGTTCCCCTTATTATCTCTCTCATCACTGTACTCCTATCTCTCACACCTCAGTCCCCCTCCTGTCTCTCTCTCTCTCCTGTCCCCCTTATTATCTCTCTCTCATCACTGTACACCTATCTCTCACACCTCAGTCACCTCCTGTCTCTCTCTCTCCTTTCCCCCTTATTATTTCTCTCTCTCATCACTGTACTCCTATCTCTCACACCTCAGTCCCCCTCCTGTCTCTCTCACACCTCAGTCCCCCTCCTGTCTCTCTCTCTCCTGTCCCCCTTATTATCTCCCTCTCATCACTGTACTCCTTTCTCTCACACCTCAGTCCCCCTCCTGTCTCTCTCTCCTGTTCCCCTTATTATCTCTCTCATCACTGTACTCCTATCTCTCACACCTCAGTTTCCCTCCTGTCTCTCTCTCCTGTTCCCCTTATTATCTCTCTCATCACTGTACTCCTATCTCTCACACCTCAGTCCCCCTCCTGGCTCCCTCTCCTGTTCCCCTTATTATCTCTCTCATCACTGTACTCCTATCTCTCACACCTCAGTCCCCCTCCTGGCTCTCTCTCTCCTGTCCCCCTTATTATTTCTCTCTCATCACTGTACTCCTATCTCTCACACCTCAGTCCCCCTCCTGTCTCTCTCTCCTGTTCCCCTTATTATCTCTCTCATCACTGTACTCCTATCTCTCACACCTCAGTCCCCCTCCTGGCTCTCTCTCCTGTTTCCCTTATTATCTCTCTCATCACTGTTCTCCTATCTCTGTCACACCTCAGTCCCCCTCCTGTCTCACTCTCTCCTGTCCCCCTTATTATCTCTCTCATCGCTGTACTCCTATCTCTCACACCTCAGTCCCCCTCCTGTCTCTCTCTCCTGTCCCCCTTATTATCTCTCTCTCATCACTGTACTCCTATCTCTCACACCTCAGTCCCCCTCCTGGCTCTCTCTCTCCTGTCCCCCTTATTATCTCTCTCATCACTGTACTCCTATCTCTCACTCCTCAGTCCCCCTCCTGTCTCTCTCTCTCCTGTCCCCCTTATTATCTCTCATCACTGTACTCCTATCTCTCACACCTCAGTCCCCCTTCTGGCTCTCTCTCTCCTGTCCCCCTTATTATCTCTCTCAACACTGTACTCCTATCTCTCACACTTCAGTCCCCCTCCTGTCTCTCTCTCCTTTCCCCCTTATTATCTCTTTCATCACTGTACTCCTATCTCTCACACCTCAGTCCCCCTCCTGTCTCTCTCTCTCTCCTGTCCCCCTTATTATCTCTCTCATCACTGTACTCCTTTCTCTCACACCTCAGTCCCTATCCTGGCTCTCTCTCTCCTGTCCCCCTGATTATCTCTCTCATCACTGTACTCCTATCTCTCACACCTCAGTCCCCCTCCTGTCTCTCTCTCCTGTTCCCCTTATTATCTCTCTCATCACTGTACTCCTATCTCTCACACCTCAGTCCCCCTCCTGGCTCTCTCTCCTGTTCCCCTTATTATCTCTCTCATCACTGTACTCCTATCTCTCACACCTCAGTCCCCCTCCTGGCTCTCTCTCTCCTGTCCCCCTTATTATCTCTCTCTCATCACTGTACTCCTATCTCTCACACCTCAGTCCCCCTCCTGGCTCTCTCTCCTGTTCCCCTTATTATCTCTCTCATCACTGTACTCCTATCTCTGTCACACCTCAGTCCCCCTCCTGTCTCACTCTCTCCTGTCCCCCTTATTATCTCTCTCATCACTGTACTCCTATCTCTCACACCTCAGTCCCCCTCCTGTCTCTCTCTCCTGTCCCCCTTATTATCTTTCTCTCATCACTGTATTCCTATCTCTCACACCTCAGTCCCCCTCCTGGCTCTCTCTCTCCTGTCCCCCTTATTATCTCTCTCATCACTGTACTCCTATCTCTATCACACCTCAGTCCCCCTCCTGTCTCTCTCTCTCTCCTGTTCCCCTTATTATCTCTCTCATCACTGTACTCCTATCTCTCACACCTCAGTCCCCCTCCTGTCTCTCTCTCTTTCCTGTCCCCCTTATTTTCCCTCTCTCATCACTGTACTCCTATCTCTCACAACTCAGTCCCCTCCTTTCTCTATCTCTCCTGTCCCCCTTATTATTTCTCTCTCTCATCACTGTACTGTCTCTGTCACGCCTCAGTACCCCTCCTGTCTCTCTCTCTCCTGTCCCCCTTATTATCTCTCTCTCATCACTGTACTCCTATCTCTCACACCTCAGTACCCGTCCTGTCTCTCTCTCTCCTGTCCCCCTTATTATCTCCCTCTCATCACTGTACTCCTATCTCTCACACCTCTGTCCCCCTCCTGTCTCTCTCTCCTGTTCCCCTTATTATCTCTCTCATCACTGTACTCCTATCTCTCACACCTCAGTTTCCCTCCTGTCTCTCTCTCCTGTTCCCCTTATTATCTCTCTCATCACTTTACTCCTATCTCTCACACCTCAGTTTCCCTCCTGTCTCTCTCTCCTGTTCCCCTTATTATCTCTCTCATCACTGTACTCCTATCTCTCACACCTCAGTCCCCCTCCTGTCTCTCTCTCCTGTCCCCCTTATTATCTCTCTCTCTTCACTGTACTCCTGTCTCTCACACCTCAGTCCCCCTCCTGTCTCTCTCACACCTCAGTCCCCCTCCTGTCTCTCTGTCTCCTGTTCCCCTTATTATCTCTCTCATCACTGTACTCCTATCTCTCACACCTCAGTCCCCCTCCTGTCTCTCTCTCCTGTTCCCCTTATTATCTCTCTCATCACTGTACTCCTATGTCTCACACCTCAGTCCCCCTCCTGTCTCTCTCCCCTGTCCCCCTTATTATCTCTCTCTCATCACTCTACTCCTATCTCTCACACCTCAGTCCCCCTCCTGGCTCTCTCTCTCCTGTCCCCCTTATTATCTCTCTCATCATTGTACTCCTATCTCTCACACCTCAGTCCCCCTCCTGTCTCTCTCTCCTGTCCCCCTTATTATCTCTCTCTCATCACTGTACTCCTATCTCTCACACCTCAGTCCCCCTCCTGGCTCTCTCTCCTGTCCCCCTTATTATCTCTCTCACCACTGTACTCCTATCTCTCACACCTCAGTCCCCCTCCTTGCTCTCTCTCTCCTGTCCCCCTTATTATCTCTCTCTCATCACTGTACTCCTATCTCTCACTCCTCAGTACCCCTCCTGTCTCTCTCTCTCTCTCTCGTGTCCCCCTTATTATCTCTCTCTCATCACTGTACTCCTATCTCTCACACCTCAGTCCCCCTCCTGTCTCTCTCTCCTGTCCCCCTTAGTATCTCTCTCTCCTCACTGTACTCCTGTCTCTCACACCTCAGTCCCCCTCCTGTCTCTCTCACACCTCAGTCCCCCTCCTGTCTCTCTGTCTCCTGTTCCCCTTATTATCTCTCTCATCACTGTACTCCTATCTCTCACACCTCAGTCCCCCTCCTGTCTCTCTCTCCTGTTCCCCTTATTATCTCTCTCATCACTGTACTCCTATGTCTCACACCTCAGTCCCCCTCCTGTCTCTCTCTCCTGTTCCCCTTATTATCTCTCTCATCACTGTACTCCTATCTCTGTCACACCTCAGTCCCCCTCCTGTCTCACTCTCTCCTGTCCCCCTTATTATCTCTCTCATCACTGTACTCCTATCTCTCACACCTCAGTCCCCCTCCTGTCTCTCTCTCCTGTCCCCCTTATTATCTCTCTCTCATCACTGTACTCCTATCTCTGTCACACCTCAGTCCCCCTCCTGTCTCACTCTCTCCTGTCCCCCTTATTATCTCTCTCATCACTGTACTCCTATCTCTCACATCTCAGTCCCCCTCCTGTCTCTCTCTCCTGTCCCCCTTATTATCTCTCTCTCATCACTGTACTCCTATCTCTCACACCTCAGTCCCCCTCCTGGCTCTCTCTCTCCTGTCCCCCTTATTATCTCTCTCACCACTGTACTCCTATCTCTCACACCTCAGTCCCCCTCCTTGCTCTCTCTCTCCTGTCCCCCTTATTATCTCTCTCTCATCACTGTACTCCTATCTCTCACTCCTCAGTACCCCTCCTGTCTCTCTCTCTCTCTCTCTCTCTCTCGTGTCCCCCTTATTATCTCTCTCTCATCACTGTACTCCTATCTCTCACACCTCAGTCCCCCTCCTGTCTCTCTCTCCTGTCCCCCTTTTTATCTCTCTCTCCTCACTGTACTCCTGTCTCTCACACCTCAGTCCCCCTCCTGTCTCTCTCACACCTCAGTCCCCCTCCTGTCTCTCTGTCTCCTGTTCCCCTTATTATCTGTCTCATCACTGTACTCCTATCTCTCACACCTCAGTCCCCCTCCTGTCTCTCTCTCCTGTTCCCCTTATTATCTCTCTCATCACTGTACTCCTATGTCTCACACCTCAGTCCCCCTCCTGTCTGTCTCTCCTGTTCCCCTTATTATCTCTCTCATCTCTGTACTCCTATCGCTCACACCTCAGTCCCCCTCCTGTCTCTCTCTCCTGTCCCCCTTATTATCTCTCTCTCATCACTGTACTCCTATCTCTCACACCTCAGTCCCCCTCCTGGCTCTCTCTCTCCTGTCCCCCTTATTATCTCTCTCATCATTGTACTCCTATCTCTCACACCTCAGTCACCCTCCTGTCTCTCTCTCCTGTTCCCCTTATTATCTCTCTCATCACTGTACTCCTATCTCTCACACCTCAGTCCCCCTCCTGGCTCTCTCTCTCCTGTCCCCCTTATTATCTCTCTCATCAATGTACTCCTATCTCTCACACCTCAGTCCCCTCCTGTCTCTCTCTCTCCTGTCCCCCTTATTATTTCTCTCTCTCATCGCTGTACTCCTGTCTCTCACACCTCAGTCCCCCTCCTGTCTCTCTCTCCTGTTCCCCTTATTATCTCTCTCATCACTGTACTCCTATCTCTCACACCTCAGTCCCCCCCTGGCTCTCTCTCTCCTGTCCCCCTTATTGTCTCTCTCTCACCACTGTACTCCTATCTCTCACACCTCAGTCCCCCTCCTTGCTCTCTCTCTCCTGTCCCCCTTATTATCTCTCTCTCATCACTGTACTCCTATCTCTCACTCCTCAGTACCCCTCCTGTCTCTCTCTCTCTCTCTCGTGTCCCCCTTATTATCTCTCTCTCATCACTGTACTCCTATCTCTCACACCTCAGTCCCCCTCCTGTCTCTCTCTCCTGTCCCCCTTATTATCTCTCTCTCCTCACTGTACTCCTGTCTCTCACACCTCAGTCCCCCTCCTGTCTCTCTCACACCTCAGTCCCCCTCCTGTCTCTCTGTCTCCTGTTCCCCTTATTATCTCTCTCATCACTGTACTCCTATCTCTCACACCTCAGTCCCCCTCCTGTCTCTCTCTCCTGTTCCCCTTATTATCTCTCTCATCACTGTACTCCTATGTCTCACACCTCAGTCCCCCTCCTGTCTCTCTCTCCTGTTCCCCTTATTATCTCTCTCATCTCTGTACTCCTATCTCTCACATCTCAGTTCCCCTCCTGGCTCTCTCTCTCCTGTCCCCCTTATTATCTCTCTCTCATCACTGTACTCCTATCTCTCACACCTCAGTCCCCCTCCTGTCTCTCTCTCCTGTCCCCCTTATTATCTCTCTCTCATCACTGTACTCCTATCTCACACCTCAGTCCCCCTCCTGTCTCTCTCTCCTGTTCCCCTTAATATCTCTCTCATCACTGTACTCCTATCTCTCACACCTCAGTCCCCCTCCTGTCTCTCTCTCTCTCCTGTCCCCCTTATTATCTCTCTCTCTTCACTGTACGCCTATCTCTCACACCTCAGTCCCCCTCCTGTCTCTCTCTCTCCTGTCCCCCTTATTATTTCTCTCATCACTGTACTCCTATCTCTCACACCTCAGTCCCCCTCCTGTCTCTCTCACACCTCAGTCCCCCTCCTGTCTCTCTCTCTCCTGTTCCCCTTATTATCTCTCTCATCACTGTACTCCTATCTCTCACACCTCAGTCCCCCTCCTGTCTCTCTCTCTCTCCTGTTCCCCTTATTATCTCTCTCATCACTGTACTCCTATCTCTCACACCTCAGTCCCCCTCCTGGCTCTCTCTCTCCTGTCCCCCTTATTATCTCTCTCTCATCACTGTACTCCTATCTCTCACACCTCAGGCCCCCTCCTGTCTCTCTCTCTCTCCTGTCCCCCTTATTATCTCTCTCTCATCACTGTACTCCTATCTCTCACACCTCAGTCCCCCTCCTGTCTCTCTCTCCTGTCCCCCTTATTATCTCTCTCTCATCACTGTACTCCTATCTCACACCTCAGTCCCCCTCCTGTCTCTCTCTCCTGTTCCCCTTAATATCTCTCTCATCACTGTACTCCTATCTCTCACACCTCAGTCCCCCTCCTGTCTCTCTCTCCTGTTCCCCTTATTATCTCTCTCATCACTGTACTCCTATGTCTCACACCTCAGTCCCCCTCCTGTCTCTCTCTCCTGTTCCCCTTATTATCTCTCTCATCTCTGTACTCCTATCTCTCACATCTCAGTTCCCCTCCTGGCTCTCTCTCTCCTGTCCCCCTTATTATCTCTCTCTCATCACTGTACTCCTATCTCTCACACCTCAGTCCCCCTCCTGTCTCTCTCTCCTGTCCCCCTTATTATCTCTCTCTCATCACTGTACTCCTATCTCACACCTCAGTCCCCCTCCTGTCTCTCTCTCCTGTTCCCCTTAATATCTCTCTCATCACTGTACTCCTATCTCTCACACCTCAGTCCCCCTCCTGTCTCTCTCTCTCTCCTGTCCCCCTTATTATCTCTCTCTCTTCACTGTACGCCTATCTCTCACACCTCAGTCCCCCTCCTGTCTCTCTCTCTCCTGTCCCCCTTATTATTTCTCTCATCACTGTACTCCTATCTCTCACACCTCAGTCCCCCTCCTGTCTCTCTCACACCTCAGTCCCCCTCCTGTCTCTCTCTCTCCTGTTCCCCTTATTATCTCTCTCATCACTGTACTCCTATCTCTCACACCTCAGTCCCCCTCCTGTCTCTCTCTCTCTCCTGTTCCCCTTATTATCTCTCTCATCACTGTACTCCTATCTCTCACACCTCAGTCCCCCTCCTGGCTCTCTCTCTCCTGTCCCCCTTATTATCTCTCTCTCATCACTGTACTCCTATCTCTCACACCTCAGGCCCCCTCCTGTCTCTCTCTCTCTCCTGTCCCCCTTATTATCTCTCTCTCATCACTGTACTCCTATCTCTCACACCTCAGTCCCCCTCCTGTCTCTCTCTCCTGTCCCCCTTATTATCTCTCTCTCATCACTGTACTCCTATCTCACACCTCAGTCCCCCTCCTGTCTCTCTCTCCTGTTCCCCTTAATATCTCTCTCATCACTGTACTCCTATCTCTCACACCTCAGTCCCCCTCCTGTCTCTCTCTCTCTCCTGTCCCCCTTATTATCTCTCTCTCTTCACTGTACGCCTATCTCTCACACCTCAGTCCCCCTCCTGTCTCTCTCCTGTCCCCCTTATTATTTCTCTCATCACTGTACTCCTATCTCTCACACCTCAGTCCCCCTCCTGTCTCTCTCACACCTCAGTCCCCCTCCTGTCTCTCTCTCTCCTGTCCCCCTTATTATCTCCCTCTCATCACTGTACTCCTATCTCTCACACCTCTGTCCCCCTCCTGTCTCTCTCTCCTGTTCCCCTTATTATCTCTCTCATCACTGTACTCCTATCTCTCACACCTCAGTTTCCCTCCTGTCTCTCTCTCCTGTTCCCCTTATTATCTCTCTCATCACTGTACTCCTATCTCTCACACCTCAGTCCCCCTCCTGGCTCTCTCTCCTGTTCCCCTTATTATCTCTCTCATCACTGTACTCCTATCTCTCACACCTCAGTCCCCCTCCTGGCTTTCTCTCTCCTGTCCCCCTTATTATCTCTCTCTCATCACTGTACTCCTATCTCTCACACCTCAGTCCCCCTCCTGTCTCTCTCTCCTGTTCCCCTTATTATCTCTCTCATCACTGTACTCCTATCTCTCACACCTCAGTCCCCCTCCTGGCTCTCTCTCCTGTTCCCCTTATTATCTCTCTCATCACTGTACTCCTATCTCTCACACCTCAGTCCCCCTCCTGGCTCTCTCTCCTGTTCCCCTTATTATCTCTCTCATCACTGTACTCCTATCTCTCACACCTCAGTCCCCCTCCTGGCTCTCTCTCCTGTTCCCCTTATTATCTCTCTCATCACTGTACTCCTATCTCTGTCACACCTCAGTCCCCCTCCTGTCTCTCTCTGTCCTGTCCCCCTTATTATCTCTCTCATCACTGTACTCCTATCTCTCACACCTCAGTCCCCCTCCTGTCTCTCTCTCCTATCCCCCTTATTATCTCTCTCTCATCACTGTACTCCTATCTCTCACACCTCAGTCCCCCTCCTGGCTCTCTCTCTCCTGTCCCCCTTATTATCTCTCTCATCACTGTACTCCTATCTCTCACACCTCAGTCCCCCTCCTGTCTCTCTCTCCTGTTCCCCTTATTATCTCTCTCATCACTGTACTCCTATCTCTCACACCTCAGTCCCCCTCCTGGCTCTCTCTCTCCTGTCCCCCTTATTATCTCTCTCATCACTGTACTCCTATCTCTCACACCTCAGTCCCCTCCTGTCTCTCTCTCTCCTGTCCCCCTTATTATTTCTCTCTCTCATCGCTGTACTCCTGTCTCTCACACCTCAGTCCCCCTCCTGTCTCTCTCACACCTCAGTCCCCCTCCTGTCTCTCTCTCTCCTGTTCCCCTTATTATCTCTCTCATCACTGTACTCCTATCTCTCACACCTCAGTCCCCCTCCTGGCTGTCTCTCCTGTTCCCCTTATTATCTCTCTCATCACTGTACTCCTATCTCTCACACCTCAGTCCCCCTCCTGGCTCTCTCTCTCCTGTCCCCCTTATTATCTCTCTCTCATCACTGTACTCCTATCTCTCACACATCAGGCCCCCTCCTGTCTCTCTCTCTCTCCTGTCCCCCTTATTATCTCTCTCTCATCACTGTACTCCTATCTCTCACACCTCAGTCCCCCTCCTGTCTCTCTCTCCTGTCCCCCTTATTATCTCTCTCTCATCACTGTACTCCTATCTCTCACACCTCAGTCCCCCTCCTGTCTCTCTCTCCTGTTCCCCTTATTATCTCTCTCATCACTGTACTCCTATCTCTCACACCTCAGTCCCCCTCCTGTCTCTCTCTCTCTCCTGTCCCCCTTATTATCTCTCTCTCATCACTGTACACCTATCTCTCACACCTCAGTCACCTCCTGTCTCTCTCTCTCCTTTCCCCCTTATTATTTCTCTCTCTCATCACTGTACTCCTATCTCTCACACCTCAGTCCCCCTCCTGTCTCTCTCACACCTCAGTCCCCCTCCTGTCTCTCTCTCTCCTGTCCCCCTTATTATCTCCCTCTCATCACTGTACTCCTTTCTCTCACACCTCAGTTTCCCTCCTGTCTCTCTCTCCTGTTCCCCTTATTATCTCTCTCATCACTGTACTCCTATCTCTCACACCTCAGTCCCCCTCCTGGCTCCCTCTCCTGTTCCCCTTATTATCTCTCTCATCACTGTACTCCTATCTCTCACACCTCAGTCCCCCTCCTGGCTCTCTCTCTCCTGTCCCCCTTATTATTTCTCTCTCATCACTGTACTCCTATCTCTCACACCTCAGTCCCCCTCCTGTCTCTCTCTCCTGTCCCCCTTATTATCTTTCTCTCATCACTGTATTCCTATCTCTCACACCTCAGTCCCCCTCCTGGCTCTCTCTCTCCTGTCCCCCTTATTATCTCTCTCATCACTGTACTCCTATCTCTCAAACCTCAGTCCCCCTCCTGTCTCTTTCTCCTGTCCCCCTTATTATCTCTCTCTCATCACTGTACTCCTATCTCTCACACCTCAGTCCCCCTCCTGGCTCTCTCTCTCCTGTCCCCCTTATTATCTCTCTCATCACTGTACTCCTATCTCTCACACCTCAGTCCCCCTCCTGTCTCTCTCTCTCCTGTCCCCCTTATTATCTCTCATCACTGTACTCCTATCTCTCACACCTCCGTCCCCCTCCTGGCTCTCTCTCTCCTGTCCCCCTTATTATCTCTCTCAACACTGTACTCCTATCTCTCACACTTCAGTCCCCCTCCTGTCTCTCTCTCCTGTCCCCCTTATTATCTCTTTCATCACTGTACTCCTATCTCTCACACCTCAGTCCCCCTCCTGTCTCTCTCTCTCCTGTCCCCCTTATTATCTCTCTCATCACTGTACTCCTATCTCTCACACCTCAGTCCCCATCCTGGCTCTCTCTCTCCTGTCCCCCTTATTATCTCTCTCAACACTGTACTCCTATCTCTCACACTTCAGTCCCCCTCCTGTCTCTCTCTCCTGTCCCCCTTATTATCTCTTTCATCACTGTACTCCTATCTCTCACACCTCAGTCCCCCTCCTGTCTCTCTCTCTCCTGTCCCCCTTATTTCTCTCTCATCACTGTACTCCTTTCTCTCACACCTCAGTCCCCATCCTGGCTCTCTCTCTCCTGTCCCCCTGATTATCTCTCTCATCACTGTACTCCTATCTCTCACACCTCAGTCCCCCTCCTGTCTCTCTCTCCTGTTCCCCTTATTATCTCTCTCATCACTGTACTCCTATCTCTCACACCTCAGTCCCCCTCCTGGCTCTCTCTCCTGTTCCCCTTATTATCTCTCTCATCACTGTACTCCTATCTCTCACACCTCAGTCCCCCTCCTGGCTCTCTCTCTCCTGTCCCCCTTATTATCTCTCTCTCATCACTGTACTCCTATCTCTCACACCTCAGTCCCCCTCCTGGCTCTCTCTCCTGTTCCCCTTATTATCTCTCTCATCACTGTACTCCTATCTCTCACACCTCAGTCCCCCTCCTGTCTCTCTCTCTCCTGTCCCCCTTATTATCTCTCATCACTGTACTCCTATCTCTCACACCTCAGTCCTCCTCCTGGCTCTCTCTCTCCTGTCCCCCTTATTATCTCTCTCAACACTGTACTCCTATCTCTCACACTTCAGTCCCCCTCCTGTCTCTCTCTCCTGTCCCCCTTATTATCTCTTTCATCACTGTACTCCTATCTCTCACACCTCAGTCCCCCTCCTGTCTCTCTCTCTCCTGTCCCCCTTATAATCTCTCTCATCACTGTACTCCTATCTCTCACACCTCAGTCCCCATCCTGGCTCTCTCTCTCCTGTCCCCCTTATTATCTCTCTCATCACTGTACTCCTATCTCTCACACCTCAGTCCCCCTCCTGTCTCTCTCTCCTGTTCCCCTTATTATCTCTCTCATCACTGTACTCCTATCTCTCACACCTCAGTCCCCCTCCTGGCTCTCTCTCCTGTCCCCCTTATTATCTCTCTCTCATCACTGTACTCCTATCTCTCACACCTCAGTCCCCCTCCTGGCTCTCTCTCCTGTTCCCCTTATTATCTCTCTCATCACTGTACTCCTATCTCTGTCACACCTCAGTCCCCCTCCTGTCTCACTCTCTCCTGTCCCCCTTATTATCTCTCTCATCACTGTACTCCTATCTCTCACACCTCAGTCCCCCTCCTGGCTCTCTCTCCTGTTCCCCTTATTATCTCTCTCATCACTGTACTCCTATCTCTCACACCTCAGTCCCCCTCCTGGCTCTCTCTCCTGTTCCCCTTATTATCTCTCTCATCACTGTACTCCTATCTCTGTCACACCTCAGTCCCCCTCCTGTCTCACTCTCTCCTGTCCCCCTTATTATCTCTCTCATCACTGTACTCCTATCTCTCACACCTCAGTCCCCCTCCTGTCTCTCTCTCCTGTCCCCCTTATTATCTCTCTCTCATCATTGTTTTCCTATCTCTCACACCTCAGTCCCCCTCCTGGCTCTCTCTCCTGTTCCCCTTATTATCTCTCTCATCACTGTACTCCTATCTCTCACACCTCAGTCCCCCTCCTGGCTCTCTCTCCTGTTCCCCTTATTATCTCTCTCATCACTGTACTCCTATCTCTGTCACACCTCAGTCCCCCTCCTGTCTCACTCTCTCCTGTCCCCCTTATTATCTCTCTCATCACTGTACTTCTATCTCTCACACCTCAGTCCCCCTCCTGTCTCTCTCTCCTGTCCCCCTTATTATCTCTCTCTCATCATTGTATTCCTATCTCTCACACCTCAGTCCCCCTCCTGGCTCTCTCTCCTGTTCCCCTTATTATCTCTCTCATCACTGTACTACTATCTCTGTCACACCTCAGTCCCCCTCCTGTCTCACTCTCTCCTGTCCCCCTTATTATCTCTCTCATCACTGTACTCCTATCTCTCACACCTCAGTCCCCCTCCTGTCTCTCTCTCCTGTCCCCCTTATTATCTCTCTCTCATCACTGTACTCCTATCTGTCACACCTCAGTCCCCCTCCTGGCTCTCTCTCTCCTGTCCGCCTTATTATCTCTCTCATCACTGTACTCCTATCTCTCACACATCAGTCCCCCTCCTGTCTCTCTCTCCTGTCCCCCTTATTATCTCTCTCATCACTGTACTCCTATCTCTCACACCTCGGTCCCCCTCCTGGCTCTCTCTCCTGTCCCCCTTATTATCTCTCTCATCACTGTACTCCTATCTCTCACACCTCAGTCCCCCTCCTGTCTCACTCTCTCCTGTCCCCCTTATAATCTCTCTCATCACTGTACTCCTATCTCTCACACCTCAGTCCCCCTCCTGTCTCTCTCTCCTGTCCCCCATATTATCTCTCTCTCATCACTGTACTCCTATCTCTCACACCTCAGTCCCCCTCCTGGCTCTCTCTCCTGGGCCCCACCCCATTATCTCTCTCTCATCACTGTACTCCTATCTCTCACACCTCAGTCCCCCTCCTGTCTCTCTCTCCTGTCCCCCTTATTATCTCTCTCTCATCACTGTACTCCTATCTCTCACACCTCAGTCCCCCTCCTGTCTCTCTCTCCTGTCCCCCTTATTATCTCTCTCTCATCACTGTACTCCTATCTCTCACACCTCAGTCCCCCTCCTGGCTCTCTCTCTCCTGTCCCCCTTATTATCTCTCTCATCACTGTACTCCTGTCTCTCACACCTCAGTCCCCTCCTGTCTCTCTCTCTCCTGTCCCCCTTATTATTTCTCTCTCTCATCGCTGTACTCCTGTCTCTCACACCTCAGTGCCCCTCCTGTCTCTCTCACACCTCAGTCCCCCTCCTGTCTCTCTCTCTCCTGTCCCCCTTATTATCTCCCTCTCATCACTGTACTCCTATCTCTCTCACCTCAGTCTCCCTCCTGTCTCCCTCTCCTCTTCCCCTTATTATCTCTCTCATCACTGTACTCCTATCTCTCACACCTCAGTTTCCCTCCTGTCTCTCTCTCCTGTTCCCCTTATTATCTCTCTCATCACTGTACTCCTATCTCTCAAACCTCAGTCCCCCTCCTGGCTCTCTATCCTGTTCCCCTTATTATCTCTCTCATCACTGTACTCCTATCTCTCACACCTCAGTCCCCTTCCTGGCTCTCTCTCTCCTGTCCCCCTTATTATCTCTCTCGCATCACTGTACTGCTATCTCTCACACCTCAGTCCCCCTCCTGTCTCTCTCTCCTGTTCCCCTTATTATCTCTCTCATCACTGTACTCCTATCTCTCACACCTCAGTCCCCCTCCTGGCTCTCTCTCCTGTTCCCCTTTTTATCTCTCTCATCACTGTACTCCTATCTCTCACACCTCAGTCCCCCTCCTAGCTCTCTCTCTCCTGTCCCCCTTATTATCTCTCTCTCATCACTGTACTCCTATCTCTCACACCTCAGTCCCCCTCCTGGCTCTCTCTCCTGTTCCCCTTATTATCTCTCTCATCACTGTACTCCTATCTCTCACACCTCAGTCCCCCTCCTGTCTCTCTCTCTCTCCTGTCCCCCTTACTATCTCTCTCTCATCACTGTACTCCTATCTCTCACACCTCAGTCCCCTCCTGTCTCTCTCTCTCCTGTCCCCCTTATTATTTCTCTCACACATCACTGTACTCCTATCTCTCACACCTCAGTCCCCCTCCTGTCTCTCTCTCCTGTCCCCCTTATTATCTCTCTCTCATCACTGTACTCCTATCTCTATCACACCTCAGTCCCCCTCCTGTCTCTCTCTCTCTCCTGTTCCCCTTATTATCTCTCTCATCACTGTACTCCTATCTCTCACACCTCAGTCCCCCTCCTGTCTCTCTCTCTTTCCTGTCCCCCTTATTTTCCCTCTCTCATCACTGTACTCCTATCTCTCACACCTCAGTCCCCTCCTTTCTCTATCTCTCCTGTCCCCCTTATTATTTCTCTCTCTCATCACTGTACTGTCTCTGTCACGCCTCAGTACCCCTCCTGTCTCTCTCTCTCCTGTCCCCCTTATTATCTCTCTCTCATCACTGTACTCCTATCTCTCACACCTCAGTACCCCTCCTGTCTCTCTCTCTCCTGTCCCCCTTATTATCTCCCTCTCATCACTGTACTCCTATCTCTCACACCTCTGTCCCCCTCCTGTCTCTCTCTCCTGTTCCCCTTATTATCTCTCTCATCACTGTACTCCTATCTCTCACACCTCAGTTTCCCTCCTGTCTCTCTCTCCTGTTCCCCTTATTATCTCTCTCATCACTTTACTCCTATCTCTCACACCTCAGTTTCCCTCCTGTCTCTCTCTCCTGTTCCCCTTATTATCTCTCTCATCACTGTACTCCTATCTCTCACACCTCAGTCCCCCTCCTGTCTCTCTCTCCTGTCCCCCTTATTATCTCTCTCTCCTCACTGTACTCCTGTCTCTCACACCTCAGTCCCCCTCCTGTCTCTCTCACACCTCAGTCCCCCTCCTGTCTCTCTGTCTCCTGTTCCCCTTATTATCTCTCTCATCACTGTACTCCTATCTCTCACACCTCAGTCCCCCTCCTGTCTCTCTCTCCTGTTCCCCTTATTATCTCTCTCATCACTGTACTCCTATGTCTCACACCTCAGTCCCCCTCCTGTCTCTCTCTCCTGTCCCCCTTATTATCTCTCTCTCATCACTGTACTCCTATCTCTCACACCTCAGTCCCCCTCCTGGCTCTCTCTCTCCTGTCCCCCTTATTATCTCTCTCATCATTGTACTCCTATCTCTCACACCTCAGTCCCCCTCCTGTCTCTCTCTCCTGTCCCCCTTATTATCTCTCTCTCATCACTGTACTCCTATCTCTCACACCTCAGTCCCCCTCCTGGCTCTCTCTCTCCTGTCCCCCTTATTATCTCTCTCACCACTGTACTCCTATCTCTCACACCTCAGTCCCCCTCCTTGCTCTCTCTCTCCTGTCCCCCTTATTATCTCTCTCTCATCACTGTACTCTTATCTCTCACTCCTCAGTACCCCTCCTGTCTCTCTCTCTCTCTCTCTCTCGTGTCCCCCTTATTATCTCTCTCTCATCACTGTACTCCTATCTCTCACACCTCAGTCCCCCTCCTGTCTCTCTCTCCTGTCCCCTTATTATCTCTCTCTCCTCACTGTACTCCTGTCTCTCACACCTCAGTCCCCCTCCTGTCTCTCTCACACCTCAGTCCCCCTCCTGTCTCTCTGTCTCCTGTTCCCCTTATTATCTCTCTCATCACTGTACTCCTATCTCTCACACCTCAGTCCCCCTCCTGTCTCTCTCTCCTGTTCCCCTTATTATCTCTCTCATCACTGTACTCCTATGTCTCACACCTCAGTCCCCCTCCTGTCTCTCTCTCCTGTTCCCCTTATTATCTCTCTCATCACTGTACTCCTATCTCTGTCACACCTCAGTCCCCCTCCTGTCTCACTCTCTCCTGTCCCCCTTATTATCTCTCTCATCACTGTACTCCTATCTCTCACACCTCAGTCCGCCTCCTGTCTCTCTCTCCTGTCCCCCTATTATCTCTCTCTCATCACTGTACTCCTATCTCTGTCACACCTCAGTCCCCCTCCTGTCTCACTCTCTCCTGTCCCCCTTATTATCTCTCTCATCACTGTACTCCTATCTCTCACACCTCAGTCCCCCTCCTGTCTCTCTCTCCTGTCCCCCTTATTATCTCTCTCTCATCACTGTACTCCTATCTCTCACACCTCAGTCCCCCTCCTGGCTCTCTCTCTCCTGTCCCCCTTATTATCTCTCTCACCACTGTACTCCTATCTCTCACACCTCAGTCCCCCTCCTTGCTCTCTCTCTCCTGTCCCCCTTATTATCTCTCTCTCATCACTGTACTCCTATCTCTCACTCCTCAGTACCCCTCCTGTCTCTCTCTCTCTCTCTCTCTCGTGTCCCCCTTATTATCTCTCTCTCATCACTGTACTCCTATCTCTCACACCTCAGTCCCCCTCCTGTCTCTCTCTCCTGTCCCCCTTATTATCTCTCTCTCCTCACTGTACTCCTGTCTCTCACACCTCAGTCCCCCTCCTGTCTCTCTCACACCTCAGTCCCCCTCCTGTCTCTCTGTCTCCTGTTCCCCTTATTATCTCTCTCATCACTGTACTCCTATCTCTCACACCTCAGTCCCCCTCCTGTCTCTCTCTCCTGTTCCCCTTATTATCTCTCTCATCACTGTACTCCTATGTCTCACACCTCAGTCCCCCTCCTGTCTCTCTCTCCTGTTCCCCTTATTATCTCTCTCATCTCTGTACTCCTATCTCTCACACCTCAGTCCCCCTCCTGTCTCTCTCTCCTGTCCACCTTATTATCTCTCTCTCATCACTGTACTCCTATCTCTCACACCTCAGTCCCCCTCCTGGCTCTCTCTCTCCTGTCCCCCTTATTATCTCTCTCATCATTGTACTCCTATCTCTCACACCTCAGTCCCCCTCCTGTCTCTCTCTCCTGTTTCCCTTATTATCTCTCTCATCACTGTACTCCTATCTCTCACACCTCAGTCCCCCTCCTGGCTCTCTCTCTCCTGTCCTCCTTATTATCTCTCTCATCAATGTACTCCTATCTCTCACACCTCAGTCCCCTCCTGTCTCTCTCTCTCCTGTCCCCCTTATTATTTCTCTCTCTCATCGCTGTACTCCTGTCTCTCACACCTCAGTCCCCCTCCTGTCTCTCTCTCCTGTTCCCCTTATTATCTCTCTCATCACTGTACTCCTATCTCTCACACCTCAGTCCCCCCCTGGCTCTCTCTCTCCTGTCCCCCTTATTGTCTCTCTCTCACCACTGTACTCCTATCTCTCACACCTCAGTCCCCCTCCTTGCTCTCTCTCTCCTGTCCCCCTTATTATCTCTCTCTCATCACTGTACTCCTATCTCTCACTCCTCAGTACCCCTCCTGTCTCTCTCTCTCTCTCTCTCTCTCTCTCTCTCGTGTCCCCCTTATTATCTCTCTCTCATCACTGTACTCCTATCTCTCACACCTCAGTCCCCCTCCTGTCTCTCTCTCCTGTCCCCCTTATTATCTCTCTCTCCTCACTGTACTCCTGTCTCTCACACCTCAGTCCCCCTCCTGTCTCTCTCACACCTCAGTCCCCCTCCTGTCTCTCTGTCTCCTGTTCCCCTTATTATCTCTCTCATCACTGTACTCCTATCTCTCACACCTCAGTCCCCCTCCTGTCTCTCTCTCCTGTTCCCCTTATTATCTCTCTCATCACTGTACTCCTATGTCTCACACCTCAGTCCCCCTCCTGTCTCTCTCTCCTGTTCCCCTTATTATCTCTCTCATCTCTGTACTCCTATCTCTCACATCTCAGTTCCCCTCCTGGCTCTCTCTCTCCTGTCCCCCTTATTATCTCTCTCATCACTGTACTCCTATCTCTCACACCTCAGTCCCCTCCTGTCTCTCTCTCTCCTGTCCCCCTTATTATTTCTCTCTCTCATCGCTGTACTCCTGTCTCTCACACCTCAGTCCCCCTCCTGTCTCTCTCACACCTCAGTCCCCCTCCTGTCTCTCTGTCTCCTGTTCCCCTTATTATCTCTCTCATCACTGTACTCCTATCTCTCACACCTCAGTCCCCCTCCTGTCTCTCTCTCTCTCCTGTTCCCCTTATTATCTCTCTCATCACTGTACTCCTATCTCTCACACCTCAGTCCCCCTCCTGGCTCTCTCTCTCCTGTCCCCCTTATTATCTCTCTCTCATCACTGTACTCCTATCTCTCACACCTCAGGCCCCCTCCTGTCTCTCTCTCCTGTCCCCCTTATTATCTCTCTCTCATCACTGTACTCCTATCTCTCACACCTCAGTCCCCTCCTGTCTCTCTCTCTCCTGTCCCCCTTATTATTTCTCTCTCTCATCGCTGTACTCCTGTCTCTCACACCTCAGTCCCCCTCCTGTCTCTCTCACACCTCAGTACCCCTCCTGTCTCTCTCTCTCCAGTCCCCCTTATTATCTCCCTCTCATCACTGTACTCCTATCTCTCACACCTCAGTCCCCCTCCTGTCTCTCTCTCCTATTCCCCTTATTATCTCTCTCATCACTGTACTCCTATCTCTCACACCTCAGTTTCCCTCCTGTCTCTCTCTCCTGTTCCCCTTATTATCTCTCTCATCACTGTACTCCTATCTCTAACACCTCAGTCCCCCTCCTGGCTCTCTCTCCTGTTCCCCTTATTATCTCTCTCATCACTGTACTCCTATCTCTCACACCTCAGTCCCCCTCCTGGCTCTCTCTCTCCTGTCCCCCTTATTATCTCTCTCTCATCACTGTACTCCTATCTCTCACACCTCAGTCCCCTCTCCTGTCTCTCTCTCCTGTTCCCCTTATTATCTCTCTCATCACTGTACTCCTATCTCTCACACCTCAGTCCCCCTCCTGGCTCTCTCTCCTGTTCCCCTTATAATCTCTCTCATCACTGTACTCCTATCTCTCACACCTCAGTCCCCCTCCTGGCTCTCTCTCTCCTGTCCCCCTTATTATCTCTCTCTCATCAGTGTACTCCTATCTCTCACACCTCAGTCCCCCTCCTAGCTCTCTCTCCTGTTCCCCTTATTATCTCTCTCATCACTGTACTCCTATCTCTGTCACACCTCAGTCCCCCTCCTGTCTCACTCTCTCCTGTCCCCCTTATTATCTCTCTCATCACTGTACTCCTATCTCTCACACCTCAGTCCCCCTCCTGTCTCTCTCTCCTGTCCCCCTTATTATCTCTCTCTCATCACTGTACTCCTATCTCTCACACCTCAGTCCCCCTCCTGGCTCTCTCTCTCCTGTCCCCCTTATTATCTCTCTCATCATTGTACTCCTATCTCTCACACCTCAGTCCCCCTCCTGTCTCTCTCTCCTGTTCCCCTTATTATCTCTCTCATCACTGTACTCCTATCTCTCACACCTCAGTCCCCCTCCTGGCTCTCTCTCTCCTGTCCCCCTTATTATCTCTCTCATCAATGTACTCCTATCTCTCACACCTCAGTCCCCTCCTGTCTCTCTCTCTCCTGTCCCCCTTATTATTTCTCTCTCTCATCGCTGTACTCCTGTCTCTCACACCTCAGTCCCCCTCCTGTCTCTCTCACACCTCAGTCCCCCTCCTGTCTCTCTCTCTCCTGTTCCCCTTATTATCTCTCTCATCACTGTACTCCTATCTCTCACACCTCAGTCCCCCTCCTGGCTCTCTCTCCTGTTCCCCTTATTATCTCTCTCATCACTGTACTCCTATCTCTCACACCTCAGTCCCCCTCCTGGCTCTCTCTCTCCTGTCCCCCTTATTTTCTCTCTCTCATCACTGTACTCCTATCTCTCACACCTCAGGCCCCCTCCTGTCTCTCTCTCTCTCCTGTCCCCCTTATTATCTCTCTCTCATCACTGTACTCCTATCTCTCACACCTCAGTCCCCCTCCTGTCTCTCTCTCCTGTCCCCCTTATTATCTCTCTCTCATCACTGTACTCCTATCTCTCACACCTCAGTCCCCCTCCTGTCTCTCTCTCCTGTTCCCCTTATTATCTCTCTCATCACAGTACTCCTATCTCTCACACCTCAGTCCCCCTCCTGTCTCTCTCTCTCTCCTGTCCCCCTTATTATCTCTCTCTCATCACTGTACGCCTATCTCTCACACCTCAGTCCCCTCCTGTCTCTCTCTCTCCTGTCCCCCTTATTATCTCCCTCTCATCACTGTACTCCTATCTCTCACACCTCAGTCCCCCTCCTGTCTCTCTCTCCTGTTCCCCTTATTATCTCTCTCATCACTGTACTCCTATCTCTCACACCTCAGTCGCCCTCCTGTCTCTCTCACACCTCAGTCCCCCTCCTGTCTCTCTCTCTCCTGTCCCCCTTATTATCTCCCTCTCATCACTGTACTCCTATCTCTCACACCTCTGTCCCCCTCCTGTCTCTCTCTCCTGTTCCCCTTATTATCTCTCTCATCACTGTACTCCTATCTCTCACACCTCAGTTTCCCTCCTGTCTCTCTCTCCTGTTCCCCTTATTATCTCTCTCATCACTGTACTCCTATCTCTCACACCTCAGTCCCCCTCCTGGCTCTCTCTCCTGTTCCCCTTATTATCTCTCTCATCACTGTACTCCTATCTCTCACACCTCAGTCCCCCTCCTGGCTTTCTCTCTCCTGTCCCCCTTATTATCTCTCTCTCATCACTGTACTCCTATCTCTCACACCTCAGTCCCCCTCCTGTCTCTCTCTCCTGTTCCCCTTATTATCTCTCTCATCACTGTACTCCTATCTCTCACACCTCAGTCCCCCTCCTGGCTCTCTCTCCTGTTCCCCTTATTATCTCTCTCATCACTGTACTCCTATCTCTCACACCTCAGTCCCCCTCCTGGCTCTCTCTCCTGTTCCCCTTATTATCTCTCTCATCACTGTACTCCTATCTCTCACACCTCAGTCCCCCTCCTGGCTCTCTCTCCTGTTCCCCTTATTATCTCTCTCATCACTGTACTCCTATCTCTGTCACACCTCAGTCCCCCTCCTGTCTCTCTCTGTCCTGTCCCCCTTATTATCTCTCTCATCACTGTACTCCTATCTCTCACACCTCAGTCCCCCTCCTGTCTCTCTCTCCTATCCCCCTTATTATCTCTCTCTCATCACTGTACTCCTATCTCTCACACCTCAGTCCCCCTCCTGGCTCTCTCTCTCCTGTCCCCCTTATTATCTCTCTCATCACTGTACTCCTATCTCTCACACCTCAGTCCCCCTCCTGTCTCTCTCTCCTGTTCCCCTTATTATCTCTCTCATCACTGTTCTCCTATCTCTCACACCTCAGTCCCCCTCCTGGCTCTCTCTCTCCTGTCCCCCTTATTATCTCTCTCATCACTGTACTCCTATCTCTCACACCTCAGTCCCCTCCTGTCTCTCTCTCTCCTGTCCCCCTTATTATTTCTCTCTCTCATCGCTGTACTCCTGTCTCTCACACCTCAGTCCCCCTCCTGTCTCTCTCACACCTCAGTCCCCCTCCTGTCTCTCTCTCTCCTGTTCCCCTTATTATCTCTCTCATCACTGTACTCCTATCTCTCACACCTCAGTCCCCCTCCTGGCTGTCTCTCCTGTTCCCCTTATTATCTCTCTCATCACTGTACTCCTATCTCTCACACCTCAGTCCCCCTCCTGGCTCTCTCTCTCCTGTCCCCCTTATTATCTCTCTCTCATCACTGTACTCCTATCTCTCACACATCAGGCCCCCTCCTGTCTCTCTCTCTCTCCTGTCCCCCTTATTATCTCTCTCTCATCACTGTACTCCTATCTCTCACACCTCAGTCCCCCTCCTGTCTCTCTCTCCTGTCCCCCTTATTATCTCTCTCTCATCACTGTACTCCTATCTCTCACACCTCAGTCCCCCTCCTGTCTCTCTCTCCTGTTCCCCTTATTATCTCTCTCATCACTGTACTCCTATCTCTCACACCTCAGTCCCCCTCCTGTCTCTCTCTCTCTCCTGTCCCCCTTATTATCTCTCTCTCATCACTGTACACCTATCTCTCACACCTCAGTCACCTCCTGTCTCTCTCTCTCCTTTCCCCCTTATTATTTCTCTCTCTCATCACTGTACTCCTATCTCTCACACCTCAGTCCCCATCCTGTCTCTCTCACACCTCAGTCCCCCTCCTGTCTCTCTCTCTCCTGTCCCCCTTATTATCTCCCTCTCATCACTGTACTCCTTTCTCACACACCTCAGTCCCCCTCCTGTCTCTCTCTCCTGTTCCCCTTATTATCTCTCTCATCACTGTACTCCTATCTCTCACACCTCAGTTTCCCTCCTGTCTCTCTCTCCTGTTCCCCTTATTATCTCTCTCATCACTGTACTCCTATCTCTCACACCTCAGTCCCCCTCCTGGCTCCCTCTCCTGTTCCCCTTATTATCTCTCTCATCACTGTACTCCTATCTCTCACACCTCAGTCCCCCTCCTGGCTCTCTCTCTCCTGTCCCCCTTATTATTTCTCTCTCATCACTGTACTCCTATCTCTCACACCTCAGTCCCCCTCCTGTCTCTCTCTCCTGTTCCCCTTATTATCTCTCTCATCACTGTACTCCTATCTCTCACACCTCAGTCCCCCTCCTGTCTCTCTCTCCTGTCCCCCTTATTATCTCTCTCTCATCACTGTACTCCTATCTCTCACACCTCAGTCCCCCTCCTGGCTCTCTCTCTCCTGTCCCCCTTATTATCTCTCTCATCACTGTACTCCTATCTCTCACTCCTCAGTCCCCCTCCTGTCTCTCTCTCTCCTGTCCCCCTTATTATCTCTCATCACTGTACTCCTATCTCTCACACCTCAGTCCCCCTTCTGGCTCTCTCTCTCCTGTCCCCCTTATTATCTCTCTCAACACTGTACTCCTATCTCTCACACTTCAGTCCCCCTCCTGTCTCTCTCTCCTGTCCCCCTTATTATCTCTTTCATCACTGTACTCCTATCTCTCACACCTCAGTCCCCCTCCTGTCTCTCTCTCTCTCCTGTCCCCCTTATTATCTCTCTCATCACTGTACTCCTTTCTCTCACACCTCAGTCCCTATCCTGGCTCTCTCTCTCCTGTCCCCCTGATTATCTCTCTCATCACTGTACTCCTATCTCTCACACCTCAGTCCCCCTCCTGTCTCTCTCTCCTGTTCCCCTTATTATCTCTCTCATCACTGTACTCCTATCTCTCACACCTCAGTCCCCCTCCTGGCTCTCTCTCCTGTTCCCCTTATTATCTCTCTCATCACTGTACTCCTATCTCTCACACCTCAGTCCCCCTCCTGGCTCTCTCTCTCCTGTCCCCCTTATTATCTCTCTCTCATCACTGTACTCCTATCTCTCACACCTCAGTCCGCCTCCTGGCTCTCTCTCCTGTTCCCCTTATTATCTCTCTCATCACTGTACTCCTATCTCTGTCACACCTCAGTCCCCCTCCTGTCTCACTCTCTCCTGTCCCCCTTATTATCTCTCTCATCACTGTACTCCTATCTCTCACACCTCAGTCCCCCTCCTGTCTCTCTCTCCTGTCCCCCTTATTATCTTTCTCTCATCACTGTATTCCTATCTCTCACACCTCAGTCCCCCTCCTGGCTCTCTCTCTCCTGTCCCCCTTATTATCTCTCTCATCACTGTACTCCTATCTCTATCACACCTCAGTCCCCCTCCTGTCTCTCTCTCTCTCCTGTTCCCCTTATTATCTCTCTCATCACTGTACTCCTATCTCTCACACCTCAGTCCCCCTCCTGTCTCTCTCTCTTTCCTGTCCCCCTTATTTTCCCTCTCTCATCACTGTACTCCTATCTCTCACACCTCAGTCCCCTCCTTTCTCTATCTCTCCTGTCCCCCTTATTATTTCTCTCTCTCATCACTGTACTGTCTCTGTCACGCCTCAGTACCCCTCCTGTCTCTCTCTCCTGTCCCCCTTATTATCTCTCTCTCATCACTGTACTCCTATCTCTCACACCTCAGTACCCGTCCTGTCTCTCTCTCTCCTGTCCCCCTTATTATCTCCCTCTCATCACTGTACTCCTATCTCTCACACCTCTGTCCCCCTCCTGTCTCTCTCTCCTGTTCCCCTTATTATCTCTCTCATCACTGTACTCCTATCTCTCACACCTCAGTTTCCCTCCTGTCTCTCTCTCCTGTTCCCCTTATTATCTCTCTCATCACTTTACTCCTATCTCTCACACCTCAGTTTCCCTCCTGTCTCTCTCTCCTGTTCCCCTTATTATCTCTCTCATCACTGTACTCCTATCTCTCACACCTCAGTCCCCCTCCTGTCTCTCTCTCCTGTCCCCCTTATTATCTCTCTCTCCTCACTGTACTCCTGTCTCTCACACCTCAGTCCCCCTCCTGTCTCTCTCACACCTCAGTCCCCCTCCTGTCTCTCTGTCTCCTGTTCCCCTTATTATCTCTCTCATCACTGTACTCCTATCTCTCACACCTCAGTCCCCCTCCTGTCTCTCTCTCCTGTTCCCCTTATTATCTCTCTCATCACTGTACTCCTATGTCTCACACCTCAGTCCCCCTCCTGTCTCTCTCTCCTGTCCCCCTTATTATCTCTCTCTCATCACTCTACTCCTATCTCTCACACCTCAGTCCCCCTCCTGGCTCTCTCTCTCCTGTCCCCCTTATTATCTCTCTCATCATTGTACTCCTATCTCTCACACCTCAGTCCCCCTCCTGTCTCTCTCTCCTGTCCCCCTTATTATCTCTCTCTCATCACTGTACTCCTATCTCTCACACCTCAGTCCCCCTCCTGGCTCTCTCTCTCCTGTCCCCCTTATTATCTCTCTCACCACTGTACTCCTATCTCTCACACCTCAGTCCCCCTCCTTGCTCTCTCTCTCCTGTCCCCCTTATTATCTCTCTCTCATCACTGTACTCCTATCTCTCACTCCTCAGTACCCCTCCTGTCTCTCTCTCTCTCGTGTCCCCCTTATTATCTCTCTCTCATCACTGTACTCCTATCTCTCACACCTCAGTCCCCCTCCTGTCTCTCTCTCCTGTCCCCCTTATTATCTCTCTCTCCTCACTGTACTCCTGTCTCTCACACCTCAGTCCCCCTCCTGTCTCTCTCACACCTCAGTCCCCCTCCTGTCTCTCTGTCTCCTGTTCCCCTTATTATCTCTCTCATCACTGTACTCCTATCTCTCACACCTCAGTCCCCCTCCTGTCTCTCTCTCCTGTTCCCCTTATTATCTCTCTCATCACTGTACTCCTATGTCTCACACCTCAGTCCCCCTCCTGGCTCTCTCTCCTGTCCCCCTTATTATCTCTCTCTCATCACTCTACTCCTATCTCTCACACCTCAGTCCCCCTCCTGGCTCTCTCTCTCCTGTCCCCCTTATTATCTCTCTCATCATTGTACTCCTATCTCTCACACCTCAGTCCCCCTCCTGTCTCTCTCTCCTGTCCCCCTTATTATCTCTCTCTCATCACTGTACTCCTATCTCTCACACCTCAGTCCCCCTCCTGGCTCTCTCTCTCCTGTCCCCCTTATTATCTCTCTCACCACTGTACTCCTATCTCTCACACCTCAGTCCCCCTCCTTGCTCTCTCTCTCCTGTCCCCCTTATTATCTCTCTCTCATCACTGTACTCCTATCTCTCACTCCTCAGTACCCCTCCTGTCTCTCTCTCTCTCGTGTCCCCCTTATTATCTCTCTCTCATCACTGTACTCCTATCTCTCACACCTCAGTCCCCCTCCTGTCTCTCTCTCCTGTCCCCCTTATTATCTCTCTCTCCTCACTGTACTCCTGTCTCTCACACCTCAGTCCCCCTCCTGTCTCTCTCACACCTCAGTCCCCCTCCTGTCTCTCTGTCTCCTGTTCCCCTTATTATCTCTCTCATCACTGTACTCCTATCTCTCACACCTCAGTCCCCCTCCTGTCTCTCTCTCCTGTTCCCCTTATTATCTCTCTCATCACTGTACTCCTATGTCTCACACCTCAGTCCCCCTCCTGTCTCTCTCTCCTGTTCCCCTTATTATCTCTCTCATCACTGTACTCCTATCTCTGTCACACCTCAGTCCCCCTCCTGTCTCACTCTCTCCTGTCCCCCTTATTATCTCTCTCATCACTGTACTCCTATCTCTCACACCTCAGTCCCCCTCCTGTCTCTCTCTCCTGTCCCCCTTATTATCTCTCTCTCATCACTGTACTCCTATCTCTGTCACACCTCAGTCCCCCTCCTGTCTCACTCTCTCCTGTCCCCCTTATTATCTCTCTCATCACTGTACTCCTATCTCTCACATCTCAGTCCCCCTCCTGTCTCTCTCTCCTGTCCCCCTTATTATCTCTCTCTCATCACTGTACTCCTATCTCTCACACCTCAGTCCCCCTCCTGGCTCTCTCTCTCCTGTCCCCCTTATTATCTCTCTCACCACTGTACTCCTATCTCTCACACCTCAGTCCCCCTCCTTGCTCTCTCTCTCCTGTCCCCCTTATTATCTCTCTCTCATCACTGTACTCCTATCTCTCACTCCTCAGTACCCCTCCTGTCTCTCTCTCTCTCTCTCTCTCTCTCTCTCTCTCGTGTCCCCCTTATTATCTCTCTCTCATCACTGTACTCCTATCTCTCACACCTCAGTCCCCCTCCTGTCTCTCTCTCCTGTCCCCCTTTGTATCTCTCTCTCCTCACTGTACTCCTGTCTCTCACACCTCAGTCCCCCTCCTGTCTCTCTCACACCTCAGTCCCCCTCCTGTCTCTCTGTCTCCTGTTCCCCTTATTATCTGTCTCATCACTGTACTCCTATCTCTCACACCTCAGTCCCCCTCCTGTCTCTCTCTCCTGTTCCCCTTATTATCTCTCTCATCACTGTACTCCTATGTCTCACACCTCAGTCCCCCTCCTGTCTCTCTCTCCTGTTCCCCTTATTATCTCTCTCATCTCTGTACTCCTATCGCTCACACCTCAGTCCCCCTCCTGTCTCTCTCTCCTGTCCCCCTTATTATCTCTCTCTCATCACTGTACTCCTATCTCTCACACCTCAGTCCCCCTCCTGGCTCTCTCTCTCCTGTCCCCCTTATTATCTCTCTCATCATTGTACTCCTATCTCTCACACCTCAGTCCCCCTCCTGTCTCTCTCTCCTGTTCCCCTTATTATCTCTCTCATCACTGTACTCCTATCTCTCACACCTCAGTCCCCCTCCTGGCTCTCTCTCTCCTGTCCCCCTTATTATCTCTCTCATCAATGTACTCCTATCTCTCACACCTCAGTCCCCTCCTGTCTCTCTCTCTCCTGTCCCCCTTATTATTTCTCTCTCTCATCGCTGTACTCCTGTCTCTCACACCTCAGTCCCCCTCCTGTCTCTCTCTCCTGTTCCCCTTATTATCTCTCTCATCACTGTACTCCTATCTCTCACACCTCAGTCCCCCCCTGGCTCTCTCTCTCCTGTCCCCCTTATTGTCTCTCTCTCACCACTGTACTCCTATCTCTCACACCTCAGTCCCCCTCCTTGCTCTCTCTCTCCTGTCCCCCTTATTATCTCTCTCTCATCACTGTACTCCTATCTCTCACTCCTCAGTACCCCTCCTGTCTCTCTCTCTCTCTCTCTCTCTCTCTCGTGTCCCCCTTATTATCTCTCTCTCATCACTGTACTCCTATCTCTCACACCTCAGTCCCCCTCCTGTCTCTCTCTCCTGTCCCCCTTATTATCTCTCTCTCCTCACTGTACTCCTGTCTCTCACACCTCAGTCCCCCTCCTGTCTCTCTCACACCTCAGTCCCCCTCCTGTCTCTCTGTCTCCTGTTCCCCTTATTATCTCTCTCATCACTGTACTCCTATCTCTCACACCTCAGTCCCCCTCCTGTCTCTCTCTCCTGTTCCCCTTATTATCTCTCTCATCACTGTACTCCTATGTCTCACACCTCAGTCCCCCTCCTGTCTCTCTCTCCTGTTCCCCTTATTATCTCTCTCATCTCTGTACTCCTATCTCTCACATCTCAGTTCCCCTCCTGGCTCTCTCTCTCCTGTCCCCCTTATTATCTCTCTCATCACTGTACTCCTATCTCTCACACCTCAGTCCCCTCCTGTCTCTCTCTCTCCTGTCCCCCTTATTATTTCTCTCTCTCATCGCTGTACTCCTGTCTCTCACACCTCAGTCCCCCTCCTGTCTCTCTCACACCTCAGTCCCCCTCCTGTCTCTCTGTCTCCTGTTCCCCTTATTATCTCTCTCATCACTGTACTCCTATCTCTCACACCTCAGTCCCCCTCCTGTCTCTCTCTCTCTCCTGTTCCCCTTATTATCTCTCTCATCACTGTACTCCTATCTCTCACACCTCAGTCCCCCTCCTGGCTCTCTCTCTCCTGTCCCCCTTATTATCTCTCTCTCATCACTGTACTCCTATCTCTCACACCTCAGGCCCCCTCCTGTCTCTCTCTCTCTCCTGTCCCCCTTATTATCTCTCTCTCATCACTGTACTCCTATCTCTCACACCTCAGTCCCCCTCCTGTCTCTCTCTCCTGTCCCCCTTATTATCTCTCTCTCATCACTGTACTCCTATCTCACACCTCAGTCCCCCTCCTGTCTCTCTCTCCTGTTCCCCTTAATATCTCTCTCATCACTGTACTCCTATCTCTCACACCTCAGTCCCCCTCCTGTCTCTCTCTCTCTCCTGTCCCCCTTATTATCTCTCTCTCTTCACTGTACGCCTATCTCTCACACCTCAGTCCCCCTCCTGTCTCTCTCTCTCCTGTCCCCCTTATTATTTCTCTCATCACTGTACTCCTATCTCTCACACCTCAGTCCCCCTCCTGTCTCTCTCACACCTCAGTCCCCCTCCTGTCTCTCTCTCTCCTGTTCCCCTTATTATCTCTCTCATCACTGTACTCCTATCTCTCACACCTCAGTCCCCCTCCTGTCTCTCTCTCTCTCCTGTTCCCCTTATTATCTCTCTCATCACTGTACTCCTATCTCTCACACCTCAGTCCCCCTCCTGGCTCTCTCTCTCCTGTCCCCCTTATTATCTCTCTCTCATCACTGTACTCCTATCTCTCACACCTCAGGCCCCCTCCTGTCTCTCTCTCTCTCCTGTCCCCCTTATTATCTCTCTCTCATCACTGTACTCCTATCTCTCACACCTCAGTCCCCCTCCTGTCTCTCTCTCCTGTCCCCCTTATTATCTCTCTCTCATCACTGTACTCCTATCTCACACCTCAGTCCCCCTCCTGTCTCTCTCTCCTGTTCCCCTTAATATCTCTCTCATCACTGTACTCCTATCTCTCACACCTCAGTCCCCCTCCTGTCTCTCTCTCTCTCCTGTCCCCCTTATTATCTCTCTCTCTTCACTGTACGCCTATCTCTCACACCTCAGTCCCCCTCCTGTCTCTCTCTCTCCTGTCCCCCTTATTATTTCTCTCATCACTGTACTCCTATCTCTCACACCTCAGTCCCCCTCCTGTCTCTCTCACACCTCAGTCCCCCTCCTGTCTCTCTCTCTCCTGTCCCCCTTATTATCTCCCTCTAATCACTGTACTCCTATCTCTCACACCTCTGTCCCCCTCCTGTCTCTCTCTCCTGTTCCCCTTATTATCTCTCTCATCACTGTACTCCTATCTCTCACACCTCAGTTTCCCTCCTGTCTCTCTCTCCTGTTCCCCTTATTATCTCTCTCATCACTGTACTCCTATCTCTCACACCTCAGTCCCCCTCCTGGCTCTCTCTCCTGTTCCCCTTATTATCTCTCTCATCACTGTACTCCTATCTCTCACACCTCAGTCCCCCTCCTGGCTTTCTCTCTCCTGTCCCCCTTATTATCTCTCTCTCATCACTGTACTCCTATCTCTCACACCTCAGTCCCCCTCCTGTCTCTCTCTCCTGTTCCCCTTATTATCTCTCTCATCACTGTACTCCTATCTCTCACACCTCAGTCCCCCTCCTGGCTCTCTCTCCTGTTCCCCTTATTATCTCTCTCATCACTGTACTCCTATCTCTCACACCTCAGTCCCCCTCCTGGCTCTCTCTCCTGTTCCCCTTATTATCTCTCTCATCACTGTACTCCTATCTCTCACACCTCAGTCCCCCTCCTGGCTCTCTCTCCTGTTCCCCTTATTATCTCTCTCATCACTGTACTCCTATCTCTGTCACACCTCAGTCCCCCTCCTGTCTCTCTCTGTCCTGTCCCCCTTATTATCTCTCTCATCACTGTACTCCTATCTCTCACACCTCAGTCCCCCTCCTGTCTCTCTCTCCTATCCCCCTTATTATCTCTCTCTCATCACTGTACTCCTATCTCTCACACCTCAGTCCCCCTCCTGGCTCTCTCTCTCCTGTCCCCCTTATTATCTCTCTCATCACTGTACTCCTATCTCTCACACCTCAGTCCCCCTCCTGTCTCTCTCTCTCCTGTCCCCCTTATTATCTCTCTCATCAATGTACTCCTATCTCTCACACCTCAGTCCCCTCCTGTCTCTCTCTCTCCTGTCCCCCTTATTATTTCTCTCTCTCATCGCTGTACTCCTGTCTCTCACACCTCAGTCCCCCTCCTGTCTCTCTCACACCTCAGTCCCCCTCCTGTCTCTCTCTCTCCTGTTCCCCTTATTATCTCTCTCATCACTGTACTCCTATCTCTCACACCTCAGTCCCCCTCCTGGCTCTCTCTCCTGTTCCCCTTATTATCTCTCTCATCACTGTACTCCTATCTCTCACACCTCAGTCCCCCTCCTGGCTCTCTCTCTCCTGTCCCCCTTATTTTCTCTCTCTCATCACTGTACTCCTATCTCTCACACCTCAGGCCCCCTCCTGTCTCTCTCTCTCTCCTGTCCCCCTTATTATCTCTCTCTCATCACTGTACTCCTATCTCTCACACCTCAGTCCCCCTCCTGTCTCTCTCTCCTGTCCCCCTTATTATCTCTCTCTCATCACTGTACTCCTATCTCTCACACCTCAGTCCCCCTCCTGTCTCTCTCTCCTGTTCCCCTTATTATCTCTCTCATCACTGTACTCCTATCTCTCACACCTCAGTCCCCCTCCTGTCTCTCTCTCTCTCCTGTCCCCCTTATTATCTCTCTCTCATCACTGTACGCCTATCTCTCACACCTCAGTCCCCTCCTGTCTCTCTCTCTCCTGTCCCCCTTATTATCTCCCTCTCATCACTGTACTCCTATCTCTCACACCTCAGTCCCCCTCCTGTCTCTCTCTCCTGTTCCCCTTATTATCTCTCTCATCACTGTACTCCTATCTCTCACACCTCAGTCCCCCTCCTGTCTCTCTCACACCTCAGTCCCCCTCCTGTCTCTCTCTCTCCTGTCCCCCTTATTATCTCCCTCTCATCACTGTACTCCTATCTCTCACACCTCTGTCCCCCTCCTGTCTCTCTCTCCTGTTCCCCTTATTATCTCTCTCATCACTGTACTCCTATCTCTCACACCTCAGTTTCCCTCCTGTCTCTCTCTCCTGTTCCCCTTATTATCTCTCTCATCACTGTACTCCTATCTCTCACACCTCAGTCCCCCTCCTGGCTCTCTCTCCTGTTCCCCTTATTATCTCTCTCATCACTGTACTCCTATCTCTCACACCTCAGTCCCCCTCCTGGCTTTCTCTCTCCTGTCCCCCTTATTATCTCTCTCTCATCACTGTACTCCTATCTCTCACACCTCAGTCCCCCTCCTGTCTCTCTCTCCTGTTCCCCTTATTATCTCTCTCATCACTGTACTCCTATCTCTCACACCTCAGTCCCCCTCCTGGCTCTCTCTCCTGTTCCCCTTATTATCTCTCTCATCACTGTACTCCTATCTCTCACACCTCAGTCCCCCTCCTGGCTCTCTCTCCTGTTCCCCTTATTATCTCTCTCATCACTGTACTCCTATCTCTCACACCTCAGTCCCCCTCCTGGCTCTCTCTCCTGTTCCCCTTATTATCTCTCTCATCACTGTACTCCTATCTCTGTCACACCTCAGTCCCCCTCCTGTCTCTCTCTGTCCTGTCCCCCTTATTATCTCTCTCATCACTGTACTCCTATCTCTCACACCTCAGTCCCCCTCCTGTCTCTCTCTCCTATCCCCCTTATTATCTCTCTCTCATCACTGTACTCCTATCTCTCACACCTCAGTCCCCCTCCTGGCTCTCTCTCTCCTGTCCCCCTTATTATCTCTCTCATCACTGTACTCCTATCTCTCAAACCTCAGTCCCCCTCCTGTCTCTCTCTCCTGTTCCCCTTATTATCTCTCTCATCACTGTACTCCTATCTCTCACACCTCAGTCCCCCTCCTGGCTCTCTCTCTCCTGTCCCCCTTATTATCTCTCTCATCACTGTACTCCTATCTCTCACACCTCAGTCCCCTCCTGTCTCTCTCTCTCCTGTCCCCCTTATTATTTCTCTCTCTCATCGCTGTACTCCTGTCTCTCACACCTCAGTCCCCCTCCTGTCTCTCTCACACCTCAGTCCCCCTCCTGTCTCTCTCTCTCCTGTTCCCCTTATTATCTCTCTCATCACTGTACTCCTATCTCTCACACCTCAGTCCCCCTCCTGGCTGTCTCTCCTGTTCCCCTTATTATCTCTCTCATCACTGTACTCCTATCTCTCACACCTCAGTCCCCCTCCTGGCTCTCTCTCTCCTGTCCCCCTTATTATCTCTCTCTCATCACTGTACTCCTATCTCTCACACATCAGGCCCCCTCCTGTCTCTCTCTCTCTCCTGTCCCCCTTATTATCTCTCTCTCATCACTGTACTCCTATCTCTCACACCTCAGTCCCCCTCCTGTCTCTCTCTCCTGTCCCCCTTATTATCTCTCTCTCATCACTGTACTCCTATCTCTCACACCTCAGTCCCCCTCCTGTCTCTCTCTCCTGTTCCCCTTATTATCTCTCTCATCACTGTACTCCTATCTCTCACACCTCAGTCCCCCTCCTGTCTCTCTCTCTCTCCTGTCCCCCTTATTATCTCTCTCTCATCACTGTACACCTATCTCTCACACCTCAGTCACCTCCTGTCTCTCTCTCTCTCTCCTTTCCCCCTTATTATTTCTCTCTCTCATCACTGTACTCCTGTCTCTCTCACACCTCAGTCCCCCTCCTGTCTCTCTCACACCTCAGTCCCCCTCCTGTCTCTCTCTCTCCTGTCCCCCTTATTATCTCCCTCTCATCACTGTACTCCTTTCTCTCACACCTCAGTCCCCCTCCTGTCTCTCTCTCCTGTTCCCCTTATTATCTCTCTCATCACTGTACTCCTATCTCTCACACCTCAGTTTCCCTCCTGTCTCTCTCTCCTGTTCCCCTTATTATCTCTCTCATCACTGTACTCCTATCTCTCACACCTCAGTCCCCCTCCTGGCTCCCTCTCCTGTTCCCCTTATTATCTCTCTCATCACTGTACTCCTATCTCTCACACCTCAGTCCCCCTCCTGGCTCTCTCTCTCCTGTCCCCCTTATTATTTCTCTCTCATCACTGTACTCCTATCTCTCACACCTCAGTCCCCCTCCTGTCTCTCTCTCCTGTTCCCCTTATTATCTCTCTCATCACTGTACTCCTATCTCTCACACCTCAGTCCCCCTCCTGGCTCTCTCTCCTGTTTCCCTTATTATCTCTCTCATCACTGTTCTCCTATCTCTGTCACACCTCAGTCCCCCTCCTGTCTCACTCTCTCCTGTCCCCCTTATTATCTCTCTCATCACTGTACTCCTATCTCTCACACCTCAGTCCCCCTCCTGTCTCTCTCTCCTGTCCCCCTTATTATCTCTCTCTCATCACTGTACTCCTATCTCTCACACCTCAGTCCCCCTCCTGGCTCTCTCTCTCCTGTCCCCCTTATTATCTCTCTCATCACTGTACTCCTATCTCTCACTCCTCAGTCCCCCTCCTGTCTCTCTCTCTCCTGTCCCCCTTATTATCTCTCATCACTGTACTCCTATCTCTCACACCTCAGTCCCCCTTCTGGCTCTCTCTCTCCTGTCCCCCTTATTATCTCTCTCAACACTGTACTCCTATCTCTCACACTTCAGTCCCCCTCCTGTCTCTCTCTCCTGTCCCCCTTATTATCTCTTTCATCACTGTACTCCTATCTCTCACACCTCAGTCCCCCTCCTGTCTCTCTCTCTCTCCTGTCCCCCTTATTATCTCTCTCATCACTGTACTCCTTTCTCTCACACCTCAGTCCCTATCCTGGCTCTCTCTCTCCTGTCCCCCTGATTATCTCTCTCATCACTGTACTCCTATCTCTCACACCTCAGTCCCCCTCCTGTCTCTCTCTCCTGTTCCCCTTATTATCTCTCTCATCACTGTACTCCTATCTCTCACACCTCAGTCCCCCTCCTGGCTCTCTCTCCTGTTCCCCTTATTATCTCTCTCATCACTGTACTCCTATCTCTCACACCTCAGTCCCCCTCCTGGCTCTCTCTCTCCTGTCCCCCTTATTATCTCTCTCTCATCACTGTACTCCTATCTCTCACACCTCAGTCCCCCTCCTGGCTCTCTCTCCTGTTCCCCTTATTATCTCTCTCATCACTGTACTCCTATCTCTGTCACACCTCAGTCCCCCTCCTGTCTCACTCTCTCCTGTCCCCCTTATTATCTCTCTCATCACTGTACTCCTATCTCTCACACCTCAGTCCCCCTCCTGTCTCTCTCTCCTGTCCCCCTTATTATCTTTCTCTCATCACTGTATTCCTATCTCTCACACCTCAGTCCCCCTCCTGGCTCTCTCTCTCCTGTCCCCCTTATTATCTCTCTCATCACTGTACTCCTATCTCTATCACACCTCAGTCCCCCTCCTGTCTCTCTCTCTCTCCTGTTCCCCTTATTATCTCTCTCATCACTGTACTCCTATCTCTCACACCTCAGTCCCCCTCCTGTCTCTCTCTCTTTCCTGTCCCCCTTATTTTCCCTCTCTCATCACTGTACTCCTATCTCTCACACCTCAGTCCCCTCCTTTCTCTATCTCTCCTGTCCCCCTTATTATTTCTCTCTCTCATCACTGTACTGTCTCTGTCACGCCTCAGTACCCCTCCTGTCTCTCTCTCCTGTCCCCCTTATTATCTCTCTCTCATCACTGTACTCCTATCTCTCACACCTCAGTACCCGTCCTGTCTCTCTCTCTCCTGTCCCCCTTATTATCTCCCTCTCATCACTGTACTCCTATCTCTCACACCTCTGTCCCCCTCCTGTCTCTCTCTCCTGTTCCCCTTATTATCTCTCTCATCACTGTACTCCTATCTCTCACACCTCAGTTTCCCTCCTGTCTCTCTCTCCTGTTCCCCTTATTATCTCTCTCATCACTTTACTCCTATCTCTCACACCTCAGTTTCCCTCCTGTCTCTCTCTCCTGTTCCCCTTATTATCTCTCTCATCACTGTACTCCTATCTCTCACACCTCAGTCCCCCTCCTGTCTCTCTCTCCTGTCCCCCTTATTATCTCTCTCTCCTCACTGTACTCCTGTCTCTCACACCTCAGTCCCCCTCCTGTCTCTCTCACACCTCAGTCCCCCTCCTGTCTCTCTGTCTCCTGTTCCCCTTATTATCTCTCTCATCACTGTACTCCTATCTCTCACACCTCAGTCCCCCTCCTGTCTCTCTCTCCTGTTCCCCTTATTATCTCTCTCATCACTGTACTCCTATGTCTCACACCTCAGTCCCCCTCCTGTCTCTCTCTCCTGTCCCCCTTATTATCTCTCTCTCATCACTCTACTCCTATCTCTCACACCTCAGTCCCCCTCCTGGCTCTCTCTCTCCTGTCCCCCTTATTATCTCTCTCATCATTGTACTCCTATCTCTCACACCTCAGTCCCCCTCCTGTCTCTCTCTCCTGTCCCCCTTATTATCTCTCTCTCATCACTGTACTCCTATCTCTCACACCTCAGTCCCCCTCCTGGCTCTCTCTCTCCTGTCCCCCTTATTATCTCTCTCACCACTGTACTCCTATCTCTCACACCTCAGTCCCCCTCCTTGCTCTCTCTCTCCTGTCCCCCTTATTATCTCTCTCTCATCACTGTACTCCTATCTCTCACTCCTCAGTACCCCTCCTGTCTCTCTCTCTCTCGTGTCCCCCTTATTATCTCTCTCTCATCACTGTACTCCTATCTCTCACACCTCAGTCCCCCTCCTGTCTCTCTCTCCTGTCCCCCTTATTATCTCTCTCTCCTCACTGTACTCCTGTCTCTCACACCTCAGTCCCCCTCCTGTCTCTCTCACACCTCAGTCCCCCTCCTGTCTCTCTGTCTCCTGTTCCCCTTATTATCTCTCTCATCACTGTACTCCTATCTCTCACACCTCAGTCCCCCTCCTGTCTCTCTCTCCTGTTCCCCTTATTATCTCTCTCATCACTGTACTCCTATGTCTCACACCTCAGTCCCCCTCCTGTCTCTCTCTCCTGTTCCCCTTATTATCTCTCTCATCACTGTACTCCTATCTCTGTCACACCTCAGTCCCCCTCCTGTCTCACTCTCTCCTGTCCCCCTTATTATCTCTCTCATCACTGTACTCCTATCTCTCACACCTCAGTCCCCCTCCTGTCTCTCTCTCCTGTCCCCCTTATTATCTCTCTCTCATCACTGTACTCCTATCTCTGTCACACCTCAGTCCCCCTCCTGTCTCACTCTCTCCTGTCCCCCTTATTATCTCTCTCATCACTGTACTCCTATCTCTCACATCTCAGTCCCCCTCCTGTCTCTCTCTCCTGTCCCCCTTATTATCTCTCTCTCATCACTGTACTCCTATCTCTCACACCTCAGTCCCCCTCCTGGCTCTCTCTCTCCTGTCCCCCTTATTATCTCTCTCACCACTGTACTCCTATCTCTCACACCTCAGTCCCCCTCCTTGCTCTCTCTCTCCTGTCCCCCTTATTATCTCTCTCTCATCACTGTACTCCTATCTCTCACTCCTCAGTACCCCTCCTGTCTCTCTCTCTCTCTCTCTCTCTCTCGTGTCCCCCTTATTATCTCTCTCTCATCACTGTACTCCTATCTCTCACACCTCAGTCCCCCTCCTGTCTCTCTCTCCTGTCCCCCTTTTTATCTCTCTCTCCTCACTGTACTCCTGTCTCTCACACCTCAGTCCCCCTCCTGTCTCTCTCACACCTCAGTCCCCCTCCTGTCTCTCTGTCTCCTGTTCCCCTTATTATCTGTCTCATCACTGTACTCCTATCTCTCACACCTCAGTCCCCCTCCTGTCTCTCTCTCCTGTTCCCCTTATTATCTCTCTCATCACTGTACTCCTATGTCTCACACCTCAGTCCCCCTCCTGTCTCTCTCTCCTGTTCCCCTTATTATCTCTCTCATCTCTGTACTCCTATCGCTCACACCTCAGTCCCCCTCCTGTCTCTCTCTCCTGTCCCCCTTATTATCTCTCTCTCATCACTGTACTCCTATCTCTCACACCTCAGTCCCCCTCCTGGCTCTCTCTCTCCTGTCCCCCTTATTATCTCTCTCATCATTGTACTCCTATCTCTCACACCTCAGTCCCCCTCCTGTCTCTCTCTCCTGTTCCCCTTATTATCTCTCTCATCACTGTACTCCTATCTCTCACACCTCAGTCCCCCTCCTGGCTCTCTCTCTCCTGTCCCCCCTTATTATCTCTCTCATCAATGTACTCCTATCTCTCACACCTCAGTCCCCTCCTGTCTCTCTCTCTCCTGTCCCCCTTATTATTTCTCTCTCTCATCGCTGTACTCCTGTCTCTCACACCTCAGTCCCCCTCCTGTCTCTCTCTCCTGTTCCCCTTATTATCTCTCTCATCACTGTACTCCTATCTCTCACACCTCAGTCCCCCCCTGGCTCTCTCTCTCCTGTCCCCCTTATTGTCTCTCTCTCACCACTGTACTCCTATCTCTCACACCTCAGTCCCCCTCCTTGCTCTCTCTCTCCTGTCCCCCTTATTATCTCTCTCTCATCACTGTACTCCTATCTCTCACTCCTCAGTACCCCTCCTGTCTCTCTCTCTCTCTCTCGTGTCCCCCTTATTATCTCTCTCTCATCACTGTACTCCTATCTCTCACACCTCAGTCCCCCTCCTGTCTCTCTATCCTGTCCCCCTTATTATCTCTCTCTCCTCACTGTACTCCTGTCTCTCACACCTCAGTCCCCCTCCTGTCTCTCTCACACCTCAGTCCCCCTCCTGTCTCTCTGTCTCCTGTTCCCCTTATTATCTCTCTCATCACTGTACTCCTATCTCTCACACCTCAGTCCCCCTCCTGTCTCTCTCACACCTCAGTCCCCCTCCTGTCTCTCTGTCTCCTGTTCCCCTTATTATCTGTCTCATCACTGTACTCCTATCTCTCACACCTCAGTCCCCCTCCTGTCTCTCTCTCCTGTTCCCCTTATTATCTCTCTCATCACTGTACTCCTATGTCTCACACCTCAGTCCCCCTCCTGTCTCTCTCTCCTGTTCCCCTTATTATCTCTCTCATCTCTGTACTCCTATCGCTCACACCTCAGTCCCCCTCCTGTCTCTCTCTCCTGTCCCCCTTATTATCTCTCTCTCATCACTGTACTCCTATCTCTCACACCTCAGTCCCCCTCCTGGCTCTCTCTCTCCTGTCCCCCTTATTATCTCTCTCATCATTGTACTCCTATCTCTCACACCTCAGTCCCCCTCCTGTCTCTCTCTCCTGTTCCCCTTATTATCTCTCTCATCACTGTACTCCTATCTCTCACACCTCAGTCCCCCTCCTGGCTCTCTCTCTCCTGTCCCCCTTATTATCTCTCTCATCAATGTACTCCTATCTCTCACACCTCAGTCCCCTCCTGTCTCTCTCTCTCCTGTCCCCCTTATTATTTCTCTCTCTCATCGCTGTACTCCTGTCTCTCACACCTCAGTCCCCCTCCTGTCTCTCTCTCCTGTTCCCCTTATTATCTCTCTCATCACTGTACTCCTATCTCCCACACCTCAGTCCCCCCCTGGCTCTCTCTCTCCTGTCCCCCTTATTGTCTCTCTCTCACCACTGTACTCCTATCTCTCACACCTCAGTCCCCCTCCTTGCTCTCTCTCTCCTGTCCCCCTTATTATCTCTCTCTCATCACTGTACTCCTATCTCTCACTCCTCAGTACCCCTCCTGTCTCTCTCTCTCTCTCTCTCTCTCGTGTCCCCCTTATTATCTCTCTCTCATCACTGTACTCCTATCTCTCACACCTCAGTCCCCCTCCTGTCTCTCTCTCCTGTCCCCCTTATTATCTCTCTCTCCTCACTGTACTCCTGTCTCTCACACCTCAGTCCCCCTCCTGTCTCTCTCACACCTCAGTCCCCCTCCTGTCTCTCTGTCTCCTGTTCCCCTTATTATCTCTCTCATCACTGTACTCCTATCTCTCACACCTCAGTCCCCCTCCTGTCTCTCTCTCCTGTTCCCCTTATTATCTCTCTCATCACTGTACTCCTATGTCTCACACCTCAGTCCCCCTCCTGTCTCTCTCTCCTGTTCCCCTTATTATCTCTCTCATCTCTGTACTCCTATCTCTCACATCTCAGTTCCCCTCCTGGCTCTCTCTCTCCTGTCCCCCTTATTATCTCTCTCATCACTGTACTCCTATCTCTCACACCTCAGTCCCCTCCTGTCTCTCTCTCTCCTGTCCCCCTTATTATTTCTCTCTCTCATCGCTGTACTCCTGTCTCTCACACCTCAGTCCCCCTCCTGTCTCTCTCACACCTCAGTCCCCCTCCTGTCTCTCTGTCTCCTGTTCCCCTTATTATCTCTCTCATCACTGTACTCCTATCTCTCACACCTCAGTCCCCCTCCTGTCTCTCTCTCTCTCCTGTTCCCCTTATTATCTCTCTCATCACTGTACTCCTATCTCTCACACCTCAGTCCCCCTCCTGGCTCTCTCTCTCCTGTCCCCCTTATTATCTCTCTCTCATCACTGTACTCCTATCTCTCACACCTCAGGCCCCCTCCTGTCTCTCTCTCTCTCCTGTCCCCCTTATTATCTCTCTCTCATCACTGTACTCCTATCTCTCACACCTCAGTCCCCCTCCTGTCTCTCTCTCCTGTCCCCCTTATTATCTCTCTCTCATCACTGTACTCCTATCTCACACCTCAGTCCCCCTCCTGTCTCTCTCTCCTGTTCCCCTTAATATCTCTCTCATCACTGTACTCCTATCTCTCACACCTCAGTCCCCCTCCTGTCTCTCTCTCTCTCCTGTCCCCCTTATTATCTCTCTCTCTTCACTGTACGCCTATCTCTCACACCTCAGTCCCCCTCCTGTCTCTCTCTCTCCTGTCCCCCTTATTATTTCTCTCATCACTGTACTCCTATCTCTCACACCTCAGTCCCCCTCCTGTCTCTCTCACACCTCAGTCCCCCTCCTGTCTCTCTCTCTCCTGTTCCCCTTATTATCTCTCTCATCACTGTACTCCTATCTCTCACACCTCAGTCCCCCTCCTGTCTCTCTCTCTCTCCTGTTCCCCTTATTATCTCTCTCATCACTGTACTCCTATCTCTCACACCTCAGTCCCCCTCCTGGCTCTCTCTCTCCTGTCCCCCTTATTATCTCTCTCTCATCACTGTACTCCTATCTCTCACACCTCAGGCCCCCTCCTGTCTCTCTCTCTCTCCTGTCCCCCTTATTATCTCTCTCTCATCACTGTACTCCTATCTCTCACACCTCAGTCCCCCTCCTGTCTCTCTCTCCTGTCCCCCTTATTATCTCTCTCTCATCACTGTACTCCTATCTCACACCTCAGTCCCCCTCCTGTCTCTCTCTCCTGTTCCCCTTAATATCTCTCTCATCACTGTACTCCTATCTCTCACACCTCAGTCCCCCTCCTGTCTCTCTCTCTCTCCTGTCCCCCTTATTATCTCTCTCTCTTCACTGTACGCCTATCTCTCACACCTCAGTCCCCCTCCTGTCTCTCTCTCTCCTGTCCCCCTTATTATTTCTCTCATCACTGTACTCCTATCTCTCACACCTCAGTCCCCCTCCTGTCTCTCTCACACCTCAGTCCCCCTCCTGTCTCTCTCTCTCCTGTCCCCCTTATTATCTCCCTCTCATCACTGTACTCCTATCTCTCACACCTCTGTCCCCCTCCTGTCTCTCTCTCCTGTTCCCCTTATTATCTCTCTCATCACTGTACTCCTATCTCTCACACCTCAGTTTCCCTCCTGTCTCTCTCTCCTGTTCCCCTTATTATCTCTCTCATCACTGTACTCCTATCTCTCACACCTCAGTCCCCCTCCTGGCTCTCTCTCCTGTTCCCCTTATTATCTCTCTCATCACTGTACTCCTATCTCTCACACCTCAGTCCCCCTCCTGGCTTTCTCTCTCCTGTCCCCCTTATTATCTCTCTCTCATCACTGTACTCCTATCTCTCACACCTCAGTCCCCCTCCTGTCTCTCTCTCCTGTTCCCCTTATTATCTCTCTCATCACTGTACTCCTATCTCTCACACCTCAGTCCCCCTCCTGGCTCTCTCTCCTGTTCCCCTTATTATCTCTCTCATCACTGTACTCCTATCTCTCACACCTCAGTCCCCCTCCTGGCTCTCTCTCCTGTTCCCCTTATTATCTCTCTCATCACTGTACTCCTATCTCTCACACCTCAGTCCCCCTCCTGGCTCTCTCTCCTGTTCCCCTTATTATCTCTCTCATCACTGTACTCCTATCTCTGTCACACCTCAGTCCCCCTCCTGTCTCTCTCTGTCCTGTCCCCCTTATTATCTCTCTCATCACTGTACTCCTATCTCTCACACCTCAGTCCCCCTCCTGTCTCTCTCTCCTATCCCCCTTATTATCTCTCTCTCATCACTGTACTCCTATCTCTCACACCTCAGTCCCCCTCCTGGCTCTCTCTCTCCTGTCCCCCTTATTATCTCTCTCATCACTGTACTCCTATCTCTCACACCTCAGTCCCCCTCCTGTCTCTCTCTCCTGTTCCCCTTATTATCTCTCTCATCACTGTACTCCTATCTCTCACACCTCAGTCCCTCTCCTGGCTCTCTCTCTCCTGTCCCCCTTATTATCTCTCTCATCACTGTACTCCTATCTCTCACACCTCAGTCCCCTCCTGTCTCTCTCTCTCCTGTCCCCCTTATTATTTCTCTCTCTCATCGCTTTACTCCTGTCTCTCACACCTCAGTCCCCCTCCTGTCTCTCTCACACCTCAGTCCCCCTCCTGTCTCTCTCTCTCCTGTTCCCCTTATTATCTCTCTCATCACTGTACTCCTATCTCTCACACCTCAGTCCCCCTCCTGGCTGTCTCTCCTGTTCCCCTTATTATCTCTCTCATCACTGTACTCCTATCTCTCACACCTCAGTCCCCCTCCTGGCTCTCTCTCTCCTGTCCCCCTTATTATCTCTCTCTCATCACTGTACTCCTATCTCTCACACATCAGGCCCCCTCCTGTCTCTCTCTCTCTCCTGTCCCCCTTATTATCTCTCTCTCATCACTGTACTCCTATCTCTCACACCTCAGTCCCCCTCCTGTCTCTCTCTCCTGTCCCCCTTATTATCTCTCTCTCATCACTGTACTCCTATCTCTCACACCTCAGTCCCCCTCCTGTCTCTCTCTCCTGTTCCCCTTATTATCTCTCTCATCACTGTACTCCTATCTCTCACACCTCAGTCCCCCTCCTGTCTCTCTCTCTCTCCTGTCCCCCTTATTATCTCTCTCTCATCACTGTACACCTATCTCTCACACCTCAGTCACCTCCTGTCTCTCTCTCTCCTTTCCCCCTTATTATTTCTCTCTCTCATCACTGTACTCCTATCTCTCACACCTCAGTCCCCCTCCTGTCTCTCTCACACCTCAGTCCCCCTCCTGTCTCTCTCTCTCCTGTCCCCCTTATTATCTCCCTCTCATCACTGTACTCCTTTCTCTCACACCTCAGTTTCCCTCCTGTCTCTCTCTCCTGTTCCCCTTATTATCTCTCTCATCACTGTACTCCTATCTCTCACACCTCAGTCCCCCTCCTGGCTCCCTCTCCTGTTCCCCTTATTATCTCTCTCATCACTGTACTCCTATCTCTCACACCTCAGTCCCCCTCCTGGCTCTCTCTCTCCTGTCCCCCTTATTATTTCTCTCTCATCACTGTACTCCTATCTCTCACACCTCAGTCCCCCTCCTGTCTCTCTCTCCTGTCCCCCTTATTATCTTTCTCTCATCACTGTATTCCTATCTCTCACACCTCAGTCCCCCTCCTGGCTCTCTCTCTCCTGTCCCCCTTATTATCTCTCTCATCACTGTACTCCTATCTCTCAAACCTCAGTCCCCCTCCTGTCTCTTTCTCCTGTCCCCCTTATTATCTCTCTCTCATCACTGTACTCCTATCTCTCACACCTCAGTCCCCCTCCTGGCTCTCTCTCTCCTGTCCCCCTTATTATCTCTCTCATCACTGTACTCCTATCTCTCACACCTCAGTCCCCCTCCTGTCTCTCTCTCTCCTGTCCCCCTTATTATCTCTCATCACTGTACTCCTATCTCTCACACCTCCGTCCCCCTCCTGGCTCTCTCTCTCCTGTCCCCCTTATTATCTCTCTCAACACTGTACTCCTATCTCTCACACTTCAGTCCCCCTCCTGTCTCTCTCTCCTGTCCCCCTTATTATCTCTTTCATCACTGTACTCCTATCTCTCACACCTCAGTCCCCCTCCTGTCTCTCTCTCTCCTGTCCCCCTTATTATCTCTCTCATCACTGTACTCCTATCTCTCACACCTCAGTCCCCATCCTGGCTCTCTCTCTCCTGTCCCCCTTATTATGTCTCTCATCACTGTACTCCTATCTCTCACACCTCAGTCCCCCTCCTGTCTCTCTCTCCTGTTCCCCTTATTATCTCTCTCATCACTGTACTCCTATCTCTCACACCTCAGTCCCCCTCCTGGCTCTCTCTCCTGTCCCCCTTATTATCTCTCTCTCATCACTGTACTCCTATCTCTCACACCTCAGTCCCCCTCCTGGCTCTCTCTCCTGTTCCCCTTATTATCTCTCTCATCACTGTACTCCTATCTCTGTCACACCTCAGTCCCCCTCCTGTCTCACTCTCTCCTGTCCCCCTTATTATCTCTCTCATCACTGTACTCCTATCTCTCACACCTCAGTCCCCCTCCTGTCTCACTCTCTCCTGTCCCCCTTATTATCTCTCTCATCACTGTACTCCTATCTCTCACACCTCAGTCCCCCTCCTGGCTCTCTCTCCTGTTCCCCTTATTATCTCTCTCATCACTGTACTCCTATCTCTGTCACACCTCAGTCCCCCTCCTGTCTCACTCTCTCCTGTCCCCCTTATTATCTCTCTCATCACTGTACTCCTATCTCTCACACCTCAGTCCCCCTCCTGTCTCTCTCTCCTGTCCCCCTTATTATCTCTCTCTCATCATTGTTTTCCTATCTCTCACACCTCAGTCCCCCTTCTGGCTCTCTCTCCTGTTCCCCTTATTATCTCTCTCATCACTGTACTCCTATCTCTCACACCTCAGTCCCCCTCCTGGCTCTCTCTCCTGTTCCCCTTATTATCTCTCTCATCACTGTACTCCTATCTCTGTCACACCTCAGTCCCCCTCCTGTCTCACTCTCTCCTGTCCCCCTTATTATCTCTCTCATCACTGTACTCCTATCTCTCACACCTCAGTCCCCCTCCTGTCTCTCTCTCCTGTCCCCCTTATTATCTCTCTCATCATTGTATTCCTATCTCTCACACCTCAGTCCCCCTCCTGGCTCTCTCTCCTGTTCCCCTTATTATCTCTCTCATCACTGTACTACTATCTCTGTCACACCTCAGTCCCCCTCCTGTCTCACTCTCTCCTGTCCCCCTTATTATCTCTCTCATCACTGTACTCCTATCTCTCACACCTCAGTCCCCCTCCTGTCTCTCTCTCCTGTCCCCCTTATTATCTCTCTCTCATCACTGTACTCCTATCTGTCACACCTCAGTCCCCCTCCTGGCTCTCTCTCTCCTGTCCGCCTTATTATCTCTCTCATCACTGTACTCCTATCTCTCACACATCAGTCCCCCTCCTGTCTCTCTCTCCTGTCCCCCTTATTATCTCTCTCATCACTGTACTCCTATCTCTCACACCTCAGTCCCCCTCCTGTCTCTCTCTCCTGTCCCCCTTATTATCTCTCTCATCACTGTACTCCTATCTCTCACACCTCAGTCCCCCTCCTGTCTCACTCTCTCCTGTCCCCCTTATAATCTCTCTCATCACTGTACTCCTATCTCTCACACCTCAGTCCCCCTCCTGTCTCTCTCTCCTGTCCCCCTTATTATCTCTGTCTCATCACTGTACTCCTATCTCTCACACCTCAGTCCCCCTCCTGGCTCTCTCTCCTGTCCCCCTTATTATCTCTCTCATCACTGTACTCCTATCTCTCACACCTCAGTCCCCCTCCTGTCTCTCTCTCTACTGTCCCCCTTATTATCTCTCTCTCATCACTGTACTCCTATCTCTCACACCTCAGTCCCCCTCCTGTCTCTCTCTCTCCTGTCCCCCTCATTATCTCTCTCTCAACACTGTACTCCTATCTCTCACACCTCAGTCCCCCTCCTGTATCTCTCTCCTGGGCCCCACCCCATTATCTCTCTCTCATCACTGTACTCCTATCTCTCACACCTCAGTCCCCCTCCTGTCTCTCTCTCCTGTCCCCCTTATTATCTCTCTCTCATCACTGTACTCCTATCTCTCACACCTCAGTCCCCCTCCTGTCTCTCTCTCCTGTCCCCCTTATTATCTCTCTCTCATCACTGTGCTCCTATCTCTCACACCTCAGTCCCCCTCCTGTCTCTCTCTCCTGTCCCCCTTATTATCTCTCTCTCATCACTGTACTCCTATCTCTCACACCTCAGTCCCCCTCCAGTCTCTCTCTCCTGTCCCCCTTATTATCTCTCTCTCATCACTGTACTCCTATCTCTCACACCTCAGTCCCCCTCCTGTCTCTCTCTCCTGGGCCCCACCCCATTATCTCTCTCTCTCTCTCATCTCTGTTCTCTTCCTGTCTCTCTATCATGTCTCCCCCTTCTATTTGTCTCTCTTACATCTGTGTCCCCCCCTTTCTGTCTCTCTCACACATCAGTCCCCCTCTCAACTATACCCTTCTGTCTGCCTCTCGCACCTGTCCCCCCTTATCTCTCTCATCATTGTTCCCTCCCATCTGGCTCATCATGGTGTCCTGCACCCTGTGGGAGGGGTTTGTGCTTCCTCCACCTCCTTACACTGTTATTCCTTCACCTCCTCCAGCTTTCAGCCGCCCCTATAATCAGCCCCCCCTCCCTCTTTATTCTAGCACATCCCATGTGTAAAAGAAAGTTTAATAGCAGTATTTTGTCTCAAGGCTGCGTTCGTCTCCGTCCATTGCCAGCGATCTCGCAGCTGCAGCATCACCAACCGGCCAATGAGCATGATGTGGTCATTCCTATGCGTGTGGCACATAGATGCGTTCGCGAGGCGCATATCGGCCGCCTAGTGCGGTCAGGCAGTTATCTAAGTACATTGTATTATGGCAGAATAGTCTCTCAGACAGCGCCCTCTGCTGTTATTAATCTGCTATTGCTGTGATAATCACTCCAACTCCGTTTCATCAGGTGACAATTCTGGAGCATACTCAGGCGTGGACCCCACTTATGACCATCTCAGCCAGTGACCGAGACTCCGGGGAGAACAGCAGAATCACTTACACAGTGCTGTCACCAGGAAGCGGAGCGTTCTACATCCATCCAGACAATGGTATTATTGCAGATTACATTTATGTAATTCCCATGTCCATTACTGAGCAATCATTAGTGCTGTACGAAACATAGTATGTCATACCGGGGAGGGGGGGGGGGGTGTATTTAGGTCTGAACTTTGTTGGCCAATAATATGTCATCTGTCTTTCAGGGACCCTCTTTACAATGAAGACGATGGAGTTGGATGCACTGTGGCCATTGGTGGATGTGTTGGTGGAAGCCCGGGATCATGGTTCCCCAAGTCTTGCATCTATTGTAACAGTGCAGATCCTTATTCTGGATATTAATGACCATGCCCCAACCTTCCCACAGCAGCAATACACTGCTTCTGTTCCTGAGGACTTTCCTCTCGGAAGCACTATTCTGATTCTAGAGGCCACTGATGCAGACCTGACTCCAGAAAACTCAGTGCTGGATTACACCATTCTGAGCGGCAATGTGGGGAACGTGTTCCAGGTACAGAGTGGACTACGCTTCTGGAATGGACATTTTCAGCACATTGGCTCAATCATCTTAATGGACGTCCTAGATTTTGAGACCATTCACACTTATAACCTGACATTAGGTGCATCTGACAGAGGTGTCCCCCAAAGAAGCCACTCTGTTCACGTCCTAATCTCCATTTTGGATGTAAATGATAATCCCCCAGTATTTCCACATCCCGATTACAGTGTTCTCCTTAGTGAAGCTGCTCCGGTTGGTGCCGAGGTGCTACGAGTCTTGGCCCAGGATTCCGATTCTGGCGACAACGGTATGGTACACTACAGAATCACATCTGGAGATGAGAGTCGACTTTTCCAGATCAATGAGGCAACAGGGGCAATAAAGCTAGTCCGCCAACTGGACAGGGAAAGACAGGCTGCACACACTCTGGTAGTCCTGGCTTTTGATGGCAGCAGTGGCTCAGCCAATTTTGCTCTTGTGCCCATCACTGTGGAGGTTCGTGATATCAATGACAACAAACCGTACTTTCCAGTACAGATTCTGACCACCAATATTAAAGAAAATCGTCCGGCCAATACCTTACTCACTGTCATTCATGCCATTGATCTTGACACAGGCATGTTTGGTCAGCTTCTCTACACAGTGCTGGAGCTTCCATCAACAGAACCCGGCCTGCTTACTGGTAAAGATGTATTCTCCGTCAATAGGACTTCAGGGGAGCTGCTGTCCCGGCAGAGCTTTGACTATGAGCGCAGCAAAGCTTTCAATATGATCATAAAAGCTACGGATGCTGGAAACTTTTCAGCTACAGTCACTGTGCAGGTCCTTGTGACTGGGGAAGACGAGTATGACCCTGTGTTTGTGGCCCCATACTTCAATTTCGAGGTGCCTGAGGGAGCTGCTAAAGGTCAGACCATTGGCCGGGTCCAGGCTACAGATGAAGATGAAGGAGCCGATGGGGTGGTTCTTTACTCATTCTCTAAATCGTCACCATACTTCGGAATCAATGAAACCACAGGTTATGTTTACTTGAAAGTAGACAGTCAGAGACACCGTTCTGGCCGGTCCAAAAGAGAGACTAGGGAGATGACATTGGAAGTTCATGCCCACAGCCCCTTGCCATCTTCACGTGTTGCTATGGCTCAGCTTACTGTGGACATTACTCATACATCATTTGGCTTGGCCCCTGACCTGAACTTGTTACTCATAGTATCTGTGGCTTCTTCGTTGGCAGTGGTTGTGGTCTTAGCTGCAGTAGCCATTATTTTGGTGGTTTGTAGGTCTAGGGGAACACAGAAGAAACGACAAGACGCTGATGCCCAACTGGACACATTACAGGGTAGTACCTTGCAGAGGATTGGGCATGACAAATCAGTACTCGGCAGTGGTGATCGAATTTATCACCAGACTCTTCCGGGCTACTCCATGGAATCTTCCACTGTTGATGGGTCGTATACTAGAGGAGGGTCTCTAGACCCATCACATTCCAGTGGTCGTGGATCAGCTGAAGCTGCTGAAGATGATGAAATTCGTATGATCAATGAATATCCTCGAGTTGCAAGTATTACGTCCTCTATGCAAGAGCACATATCTGCACGTGGTCCTGATTCTGGAATCCAGCAAGATGCTGATCAACTATCTGACATCTCCTGTGACCCTTCCATGGATAGTGGACAATGGTTCAAAAACAAAAAGGCTTCTTGTCAGTCACAACTTTATCGAGATGATAGCGGAGGAGGTGCTTTTATGGGAGTGGGTTGTGGGCTTAACATGTCCCATCCCAAGGACTACACATTCCCTGAAGATGGCAAACCATCCGTGGAAGGCTCCCTAACAGCTATTGTGGCTAGTGATGAGGAGTTACGTGGCAGCTACAACTGGGATTATTTACTGAATTGGTGCCCTCAGTTCCAGCCACTGGCCAGTGTGTTCATGGAGATTGCACGACTCAAGGACGAGTCAGCATTAAGAAGACCTTTCCAACCAAAACCCAAAGCCATTCCTCAACCCCGCATTGATCCACCTCCTCTTATCACTTCTGTTGCCCACCCTGGTGCGAAGACCGTGCCCCCTAAACCAGCTGTAGCCAGAACCTTCCCTAATTTCTCCTCTCTACGCCGTTCACCCATAACTCACGAGGCGTCCCTTTCAAGCTCAGCTATACCGCCCAGCTTCTCCCCATCACTGTCTCCACTAGCAGCTCGCTCTCCTGTTGTGTCCCCATTTGGTATCTCCCAGGGACCATCAGCATCTATCCTTAGCACAGAGCACAACCTTGACCCTACTGGTGATGGGGAACTAAGCATTTAATAACATCCAGTCATCCTGGAGGATACAGAAAACATAAGAAATAGAAGAAAAAAAAATGAATCAGAAGTGGTCATAAAGTTTCTGATGGAAAGAGACTAAAACTTTGAAAACCATAAATTCTGCCTAAAATGAAGGAAGATAAAGACAATGTATCAGGTGGGTTGGGACAAACCCCTCTCTGATCAGAGCTATTTTTTGAGGCTTTATTAATAGGTAATTCTTCTATTATATTTCCTTCACGTGCCCCCTCTGTTGACCAGGGGTTGCCTTACGTGACTGGTGCAGTGTACAAGGAAAGAGTTGTGGTGGTGACTTTTAGTCTAAATTCTTCTCCTAATGTATTCTTCAGCAATACCGCTGATCGACGCAGTCCTGCCCCAGACTGGCAGCTACTCTCCTATCAGCATCTCCCCCATACATCAGGCAGGACCTGCACACCAGCAGCTTCATGCACCCAACACAGGACCTGACCAGGCGACTCCACCACATCACGTGACCTAAACAGGTGCTGGTGTAAGGAGCATGTGGCCCAGACGGGAAATGTCATATCACATGTGATCAATTTAGTGTGAAGGTGATTAGATATATATATATAATAACTTAGTAGAATGTATTATGGAATGTGATCATAATATGTGACCCTCAATGGCCCATGTGGCATAAACAGAATGCAGGTACTGACCGATCTGGGAGGTGTTATCGGTATAGGAAATGTATCTTTGGTTGAGGATGTGGACCTGGAAAAGTTTGTATACAGTTATCACACATGTAAAAGCTTTATACTCAGTATAACCCTGTTTGCCAACTCTACATTACAGTAATTATTTATTATTCTTCCCTAATTCCAAACAAATGTATTACACTTATTATTACACACTAAACAAACATGGTACACTGGGCCTCATTCAGACCCGCTCGCAAGAAATTCACTCGCTCCAGGGCTCGCTACAAACGGGGCGGCTGTCGATGCTCGCCCCGTTTTGTAGGCGGGGAGGGGGGGGGGTGGCAGGTCAAACAGAGGCGTTCTTGAAGGAACGCCTGCCGTTTGAGGGCGGCCCTACTGACATCACTCGTGATTTCAGTAGTGAGCTTCCTACTCTATTAGAGCAGGAAGCTCACTGGGGCTTGCGGGAACGAGACCCTAACACAAGGGTCTCGTTGCAAGCCCGATAGTCGCGACCATCACCTGGCCGCTTGCAAAAGCTATGGGTGGTCATTTTTTGCGAATGCCTCTGAATCAGGCCCTCTATCCACATGACCTGACCGCTGTACATGACCATAATACACATCTAGTACACTGTATACAGACATAGGACACTACAACCCCAACATGTCCTGACCACTGTACATGATCATACTACACATCTATTACACTGTATACAGACATAGGACACTACACCCCCAACATGTCCTGACCGCTGTACATGACCATAATACATCTATTACACTGTATACAGACATAGGACACTACACCCCCAACATGTCCTGACCGCTGTACATGACCATAATACATCTATTACACTGTATACAGACATAGGACACTACACCCACAACATGTCCTGACCCCTGTACATGATCATAATACACATCTATTACACCGTATACAGACATAGGACACTACACCCCCAACATGTCCTGACCGCTGTACATGATCATACTACACATCTATTACACCGTATACAGACATAGGACACTACACCCCCAACATGTCCTGACCGCTGTACATGATCATAATACACATCTATTACACCGTATACAGATATAGGACACTACACCCCCAACATGTCCTGACCACTGTACATGATCATAATACACATCTATTACACTGTATACAGACATAGGACACTACACCCCCAACATGTCCTGACCGCTGTACATGATCATAATACACATCTATTACACTGTATACAGACATAGGACACTACACCCCCAACATGTCCTGACCGCTGTACATGACCATAATACATCTATTACACTGTATACAGACATAGGACACTACAACCCCAACATGTCCTGACCACTGTACATGATCATACTACACATCTATTACACTGTATACAGACATAGGACACTACACCCCCAACATGTCCTGACCGCTGTACATGACCATAATACATCTATTACACTGTATACAGACATAGGACACTACACCCCCAACATGTCCTGACCGCTGTACATGACCATAATACATCTATTACACTGTATACAGACATAGGACACTACACCCACAACATGTCCTGACCCCTGTACATGATCATAATACACATCTATTACACCGTATACAGACATAGGACACTACACCCCCAACATGTCCTGACCGCTGTACATGATCATACTACACATCTATTACACCGTATACAGACATAGGACACTACACCCCCAACATGTCCTGACCGCTGTACATGATCATAATACACATCTATTACACCGTATACAGATATAGGACACTACACCCCCAACATGTCCTGACCACTGTACATGATCATAATACACATCTATTACACTGTATACAGACATAGGACACTACACCCCCAACATGTCCTGACCGCTGTACATGATCATAATACACATCTATTACACTGTATACAGACATAGGACACTACACCCCCAACATGTCCTGACCGCTGTACATGACCATAATACATCTATTACACTGTATACAGACATAGGACACTACACCCACAACATGTCCTGACCCCTGTACATGATCATAATACACATCTATTACACCGTATACAGACATAGGACACTACACCCCCAACATGTCCTGACCACTGTACATGATCATAATACACATCTATTACACTGTATACAGACATAGGACACTACACCCACAACATGTCCTGACCCCTGTACATGATCATAATACACATCTATTACACCGTATACAGACATAGGACACTACACCCCCAACATGTCCTGAACGCTGTACATGATCATAATACACATCTATTACACTGTATACAGACATAGGACACTACAACCCCAACATGTCCTGACCACTGTACATGATCATACTACACATCTATTACACCGTATACAGACATAGGACACTACACCCCCAACATGACCTCCTGACCGCTGTACATGACCATAATACACATCTATTACACTGTATACAGACATAGGACGCTACACCCCCAACATGTCCTGACCGCTGTACATGACCATAATACACATCTATTACACTGTATACAGACATAGGACACTACACCCCCAACATGTCCTGACCGCTGTACATGACCATAATACATCTATTACACTGTATACAGACATAGGACACTACACCCACAACATGTCCTGACCCCTGTACATGATCATAATACACATCTATTACACCGTATACAGACATAGGACACTACACCCCCAACATGTCCTGACCGCTGTACATGATCATACTACACATCTATTACACCGTATACAGACATAGGACACTACACCCCCAACATGTCCTGACCGCTGTACATGATCATAATACACATCTATTACACCATATACAGATATAGGACACTACACCCCCAACATGTCCTGACCACTGTACATGATCATAATACACATCTATTACACCGTATACAGATATAGGACACTACATCCCCAACATGTCCTGACCGCTGTACATGACCATAATACACATCTATTACACTGTATACAGACATAGGACGCTACACCCCCAACATGTCCTGACCGCTATACATGACCATAATACACATCTATTACACTGTATACAGACATAGGACACTACACCCCCAACATGTCCTGACCACTGTACATGATCATAATACACATCTATTACACTGTATACAGACATAGGACACTACACCCCCAACATGTCCTGACCGCTGTACATGATCATAATACATCTATTACACCGTATACAGACATAGGGCACTACACCCCCAACATGTCCTGAACGCTGTACATGATCATAATACACATCTATTACACTGTATACAGACATAGGACACTACACCCCCAACATTACCTGTCCGCTGTACATGACCATAATACACATCTATTACACTGTATACAGACATAGGATACTACACCCCAAACATGTCCTGACCGCTGTACATGACCATAATACACATCTATTACACTGTATACAGACATAGGACACTACACCCCAAACATGTCCTGACCGCTGTACATGACCATAATACACATCTATTACACTGTATACAGACATAGGACACTACACCCACAACATGTCCTGACCGCTGTACATGACCATAATACACATCTATTACACCGTATACAGACATAGGACACTACACCCCCAACATGTCCTGACCGCTGTACATGATCATCATACATCTATTACACCGTATACAGACATAGGACACTACAGCCCCCAACATGTCCTGACCTCTGTACATGATCATAATACACATATATTACACCCTATACAGACAGAGGACACTACACCCCCAACATGACCTGACCGCTGTACATGATCATCATACATCTATTACACCGTATACAGACATAGGACACTACATCCCCAACATGTCCTGACCTCTGTACATGATCATAATACACATATATTACACCCTATACAGACAGAGGACACTACATCCCCAACATGACCTGACCGCTGTACATGATCATAATACATCTATTACACTGTATACAGACATAGGACACTACATCCCCAACATGACCTGACTGCTGTACATGACCATAATACACATCTATTACACTGTATACAGACATAGGACACTACACCCCCAACATGACCTGACTGCTGTACATGATCATAATACACATCTATTACACTGTATACAGACATAGGACACTACACCCCCAACATGACCTGACCGCTGTACATGACCATAATACACATCTATTACACTGTATATACAGACATAGGACACTACACCCCCAACATGTCCTGACCGCTGTACATGACCATACTACACATCTATTACACTGTATACAGACATAGGGCACTACATCCCCAACATGTCCTGACCACTGTACATGACCATAATACACATATATTACACTGTATACAGACATAGGACACTACACCCCCAACATGTCCTGACCGCTGTACATGACCATAATACACATCTATTACACACTATACAGACATAGGACACTACACCCCCAACATGTCCTGACCGCTGTACATGACCATAATACACATCTATTACACTGTATACAGACATAGGACACTACACCCCCAACATGTCCTGACCGCTGTACATGACCATAATACACATCTATTACACGGTATACAGACATAGGACACTACACCCCCAACATGTCCTGACCGCTGTACATGATCATAATACACATCTATTACACTGTATACAGACATAGGACACTACACCCCCAACATGTCCTGACCGCTGTACATGATCATACTACACATCTATTACACTGTATACAGACATAGGACACTACACCCCCCACATGTCCTGACCGCTGTACATGACCATAATACACATCTATTACACCGTATACAGACATAGGACACTACACCCCAACATGTCCTGACCGCTGTACATGACCATAATACACATCTATTACACTCTATACAGACATAGGACACTACACCCCCAACATGTCCTGACCGCTGTACATGACCATAATACACATCTATTACACCGTATACAGACATAGGACACTACACCCCCAACATGACCTGACCGCTGTACATGATCATAATACACATCTATTACACTGTATACAGACATAGGACACTACACCCACAACATGTCCTGACCACTGTACATGACCATAATACACATCTATTACACCGTATACAGACATAGGACACTACACCCCCAACATCACCTGACCGCTGTACATGACCATAATACACATCTATTACACCGTATACAGACATAGGACACTACACCCCCAACATCACCTGACCGCTGTACATGACCATAATACACATCTATTACACCGTATACAGACATAGGACACTACACCCACAACATGTCCTGACCGCTGTACATGATCATAATACACATCTATTACACCGTATACAGACATAGGACACTACACCCCCAACATGTCCTGACCGCTGTACATGACCATAATACACATCTATTACACTGTATACAGACATAGGACACTACACCCCCAACATGTCCTGAACGCTGTACATGACCATAATACATCTATTACACCGTATACAGACATAGGACACTACACCCCCAACATCACCTGACCGCTGTACATGACCATAATACACATCTATTACACCGTATACAGACATAGGACACTACACCCCCAACATGTCCTGACCGCTGTACATGACCATAATACACATCTATTACACTGTATACAGACATAGGACACTACACCCCCAACATGTCCTGACCGCTGTACATGACCATAATACACATCTATTACACTGTATACAGACATAGGACACTACACCCCCAACATGTCCTGACCGCTGTACATGACCATAATACATCTATTACACTGTATACAGACATAGGACACTACACCCCCAACATGTCCTGACCGCTGTACATGATCATAATACACATCTATTACACTGTATACAGACATAGGACACTACATCCCCAACATGTCCTGACCGCTGTACATGATCATAATACACATCTATTACACTGTATACAGACATAGGACACTACACCCCCAACATGTCCTGACCGCTGTACATGACCATAATACATCTATTACACTGTATACAGACATAGGACACTACACCCCCCACATGTCCTGACCGCTGTACATGATCATAATACACATCTATTACACTGTATACAGACATAGGACACTACACCCACAACATGTCCTGACCGCTGTACATGATCATAATACACATCTATTACACTGTATACAGACATAGGACACTACACCCACAACATGTCCTGACCGCTGTACATGACCATAATACATCTATTACACCGTATACAGACATAGGACACTACACCCCCAACATGACCACTGTACATGATCATAATACACATTTATTACACTGTATACAGACATAGGACACTACACCCCCAACATGACCACTGTACATGATCATAATACACATTTATTACACTGTATACAGACATAGGACACTACACCCCCAACATGTCCTGACCGATGTACATGACCATAATACACATCTATTACACTGTATACAGACATAGGACACTACACCCCCAACATGTCCTGACCGCTGTACATGATCATAATACACATCTATTACACCGTATACAGACATAGGACACTACACCCCCAACATGTCCTGACCGCTGTACATGATCATTATACACATCTATTACACTGTATACAGACATAGGACACTACACCCCCAACATGTCCTGACCGCTGTACATGACCATAATACACATCTATTACAGTGTATACAGACATAGGACACTACACCCCCAACATGTCCTGACCACTGTACATGATCATAATACACATCTATTACACCGTATGCAGACATAGGACACTACACCCCCAACATGTCCTGACCGCTGTACATGATCATAATACACATCTATTACACCGTATACAGACATAGGTCACTACACCCCCAACATGTCCTGACCGCTGTACATGATCATAATACACATCTATTACACTGTATACAGACATAGGACACTACATCCCCAACATGTCCTGACCTCTGTACATGATCATAATACACATCTATTACACCGTATACAGACATAGGACACTACACCCCCAACATGTCCTGACCGCTGTACATGATCATAATACACATCTATTACACTGTATACAGACATAGGACACTATACCCCCAACATGTCCTGACCACTGTACATGACCATAATACACATATATTACACTGTATACAGACATAGGACACTACACCCCCAACATGTCCTGACCGCTGTACATGATCATAATACACATCTATTACACTGTATACAGACATAGGACACTACACCCCCAACATGTCCTGACCGCTGTACATGACCATAATTCACATCTATTACACCGTATACAGACATAGGACACTACACCCCCAACATGTCCTGACCGCTGTACATGACCATAATACACATCTATTACACCGTATACAGACATAGTACACTACACCCCCAATATGTCCTGACCGCTGTACATGACCATAATACACATCTATTACACCGTATACAGACATAGGACACTACACCCCCAACATGTCCTGACCGCTGTACATGATCATAATACACATCTATTACACCGTATACAGACATAGGTCACTACACCCCCAACATGTCCTGACCGCTGTACATGATCATCATATAATTAGATTACACTATACTGACCACCAAAAACAAGGAAATTTAATTGTGGGCAACTGATCAATATTAAAATCAAGGACAGACATTGTTAGGAATAATATGTAGAAAGTTAAGATTTCCGCAAGACTTAAAGACGGATTGTAATTATCCTCCATCATACAGGGCTATATATGAGTAAGTCATTGTAGTTTAAGATAACTGTATAAGATGTATCCAGTCTGCAAGAATGAATAGGACATGAAGTAGAGAGTGCTGGAATGATTATATTATAATTATGAGGAAGTTTATGATGTAATGTGCCCAGGAAGGAAATTTTACTGTACAACATGTGCCCAGTACAGAATTTATATGGTGAAACGCATGACCTAGACAGGAAGTATGTGGTGGAACGCGTGACCTAGACAGGAAGTATGTGGTGGAACGCATGACCTAGACAGGAAGTATGTAGTGGAACACATGACCTAGACAGGAAGTATGTAGTGGAACACATGACCTAGACAGGATGTATGGGTGGAACACATGACTTAGACAGGAAGTATGTAGTGGAGCACATGACATAGACAGTAAGTCTGTAGTGGAGCACATGACATAGACAGTAAGTCTGTAGTGGAGCACATGACCTAGACAGGAAGTATGTAGTGGAGCACATGACCTAGACAGGAAGTATGTAGTGGAGCACATGACCTAGACAGGAAGTATGTAGTGGAGCACATGACCTAGACAGGAAGTATGTAGTGGAGCACATGACCTAGACAGGAAGTCTGTAGTGGAGCACATGACCTAGACAGGAAGTATGTAGTGGAGCACATGACATAGACAGGAAGTATGTAGTGGAGCACATGACCTAGACAGGAAGTATGTAGTGGAGCACATGACATAGACAGGAAGTATGTAGTGGAGCACATGACATAGACAGGAAGTATGTAGTGGAGCACATGACCTAGACAGGAAGTATGTAGTGGAGCACATGACCTAGACAGGAAGTATGTAGTGGAGCACATGACATAGACAGGAAGTATGTAGTGGAGCACATGACATAGACAGGAAGTCTGTAGTGGAGCACATGACATAGACAGGAAGTATGTAGTGGAGCACATGACATAGACAGGAAGTCTGTAGTGGAGCACATGACATAGACAGGAAGTCTGTAGTGGAGCACATGACATAGACAGGAAGTCTGTAGTGGAGCACATGACATAGACAGGAAGTATGTAGTGGAGCACATGACATAGACAGGAAGTTTGTAGTGGAGCACATGACATAGACAGGAAGTATGTAGTGGAGCACATGACATAGACAGGAAGTCTGTAGTGGAGCACGTGACATAGACAGGAAGTATGTAGTGGAACGTGACATAGACAGGAAGTATGTAGTGGAGCACATGACATAGACAGGAAGTATGTAGTGGAACGTGACATAGACAGGAAGTCTGTGGTGTATTATGTTACCAGAAGAGTTGACCAAAACTAAAAGTTTGGGAAATGTGAAGCCCCAGAATTGATATGTTAGAATATTAGCGGCACAATGCTGCATCCCTTACACTGGTCACCTAGAGAAGCCTCTTCACCAATAACATGCAATGTTGCATTTATAGTCAGAGAAACCTTTGCTTACTGCCATTAGTCTGGCACCTTCCATGAAATACTGAGTACGGTACTTTTTATATCAGCTGGTTATGTTATATATTTCCTGCATGGAGACCCTGCCCGTACTTCCTCCAGCCACCAATTGCTGGTCATGGAACCCGTACCCGTCACATGGCTTCTCGCGCCAGCTCCCGTCAGTAACTACCGGCTATTATAGCATTTCTTATCCTCTATCGTCCTTTAAAGAAGTCAACATATTTACAGCTAAAGCTTGGATTACATAGCATAAGCCGCTGCAGCATTATAGAGGGGAGGGGAGGGGGGGTGCCTCGTCCCTATAGCGTCATAGCACCCAGGATCAGGGAGTTGGGTAGAGGTGGGACCCACAGGTTTAGCAAATGACCTTGTGCCACATGTACATAAGATACTGCGCTCTAGGCTCCTGTTTCTCTGGGATTTCTCCTTATTCTAGAATCCTGCCGGGGCCTGTTCTGCGTATTACTGTAATGTTCTGTATAAGGGGACAGTAACCCCCTCCATGCACCTCCGATGTGTGTTATGTACGGTACCAATCACCTTATCGGGGGTATTGCGGATGTGTGAAGGGGAACGGCCTCTCCCCGATATGTGTGTCCTGTATATGGCTGGATGTCTGCTCCCAGCTGTATACTGTGTGTGTCCTGTATATGGCTGGATGTCTGCTCCCAGCTGTATACTGTGTGTGTCACGTAGGTATGGTCCTTCCTCTGTTATGTCTCCGTTAGCGATAGGAAACCTTACTGCCACCATTGCTCCCACACCAGTCATACAACAGGGGGTGCCGAGTGTAGCTACTGCAAATAGCCATGTGTTATATTATCACACCCCCTCTCATTATCACACCCCCTCTCATTATTACACCCCCTCTCATTATTACACCCCCTCTCATTATCACACCCCCTCTCATTATCACACCCCCTCTCATTATCACACCCCCTCTCATTATCACACCCCCTCTCATTATCACACCCCCTCTCATTATCACACCCCCATGTGTCTCCCGCCCCATCCTCCCCGATTCTTTCATGTAGTGACGTTGTGGAACTTTCCCTCATATCACAGACACTTCTATGTCACCCCCATATCACACCTGTAGCAACATTATCTGCCTGCGCTACAAAATGGCTGAATATTCCCCATAATTCACTTGCAGATAAAGACACTGGGCGGGGTTCTGATGCTAATACAACTATATGTCCATGGCAATGTGTACGCAGCGCCCTGCCCTAGTGCCGCCATTATCATTCAGATCACCCCTTGTAACTACTCCACGCTGTGTGCAAACTATCCCCCTGCAGAACATACAGTATGTGTGACTGAGATAGGACGCCATTGTGGCTGTATGACTGCAGAACATGTGTGTGACTGGGATAGGACGCCCCTGTGGCTGTATGTCTGCAGAACATGTGTGTGACTGGGATAGGACGCCCCTGTGGCTGTATGTCTGCAGAACGTGTGTGACTGGGATAGGACGCCCCTGTGGCTGTATGTCTGCAGAACATGTGTGTGACTGGGATAGGACGCCCCTGTGGCTGTATGTCTGCAGAACATGTGCATGTCTGGGATAGGACGCCCCTGTGGCTGTATGTCTGCAGAACATGTGTGTGACTGGGATAGGACGCCCCTGTAGCTGTATGTCTGCAGAACATGTGTGTGACTGGGATAGGACACCCCTGTGGCTGTATGTCTGCAGAACATGTGTGTGACTGGGATAGGACGCCCCTGTAGCTGTATGTCTGCAGAACATGTGTGTGACTCGGGATAGGACGCCCCTGTGGCTGTATGTCTGCAGAACATGTGTGTGACTGGGATAGGACGCCCCTGTGGCTGTATGTCTGCAGAACATGTGTGTGACTGGGATAGGACGCCCCTGTGGCTGTATGTCTGCAGAACGTGTGTGTGACTCGGGATAGGACGCCCCTGTGGCTGTATGTCTGCAGAACATGTGTGTGACTGGAATAGGACGCCCCTGTGGCTGTATGACTGCAGAACATGTGTGTGACTGGGATAGGACGCCCCTGTGGCTGTATGTCTGCAGAACATGTGTGTGACTCGGGATAGGACGCCCCTGTGGCTGTATGACTGCAGAACATGTGTGTGACTGGGATAGGACGCCCCTGTGGCTGTATGTCTGCAGAACATGTGTGTGACTGGGATAGGACGCCCCTGTGGCTGTATGTCTGCAGAACATGTGTGTGACTGGGATAGGACGCCCCTGTGGCTGTATGTCTGCAGAACATGTGCGTGTCTGGGATAGGACGCCCCTGTGGCTGTATGTCTGCAGAACATGTGTGTGACTGGGATAGGACGCCCCTGTGGCTGTATGTCTGCAGAACATGTGTGTGACTGGGATAGGACGCCCCTGTAGCTGTATGTCTGCAGAACATGTGTGTGACTGGGATAGGACACCCCTGTGGCTGTATGTCTGCAGAACATGTGTGTGACTGGGATAGGACGCCCCTGTAGCTGTATGTCTGCAGAACATGTGTGTGACTCGGGATAGGACGCCCCTGTGGCTGTATGTCTGCAGAACATGTGTGTGACTGGGATAGGACGCCCCTGTGGCTGTATGTCTGCAGAACATGTGTGTGACTGGGATAGGACGCCCCTGTGGCTGTATGTCTGCAGAACGTGTGTGTGACTCGGGATAGGACGCCCCTGTGGCTGTATGTCTGCAGAACATGTGTGTGACTCGGGATAGGACGCCCCTGTGGCTGTATGTCTGCAGAACATGTGTGTGACTGGGATAGGACGCCCCTGTGGCTGTATGTCTGCAGAACATGTGTGTGACTGGGATAGGACGCCCCTGTGGCTGTATGACTGCAGAACATGTGCGTGACTGGGATAGGACGCCCCTGTGGCTGTATGTCTGCAGAACATGTGTGTGTGACTGGGATAGGACGCCCCTGTGGCTGTATGACTGCAGAACATGTGCGTGACTGGGATAGGACGCCCCTGTGGCTGTATGTCTGCAGAACATGTATGTGACTGGGATAGGACGCCCCTGTGGCTGTATGTCTGCAGAACATGTGTGTGACTGGGATAGGACGCCCCTGTGGCTGTATGTCTGCAGAACATGTGTGTGACTCGGGATAGGACGCCCCTGTGGCTGTATGTCTGCAGAACATGTGTGTGTGACTGGGATAGGACGCCCCTGTGGCTGTATGACTGCAGAACATGTGTGTGACTGGGATAGGACGCCCCTGTGGCTGTATGTCTGCAGAACATGTGTGTGACTGGGATAGGACGCCCCTGTGGCTGTATGTCTGCAGAACATGTGTGTGACTGGGATAGGATGCCCCTGTGGCTGTATGACTGCAGAACATGTGTGTGACTGGGATAGGACGCCCCTGTAGCTGTATGTCTGCAGAACATGTGTGTGACTGGGATAGGACGCCCCTGTGGCTGTATGTCTGCAGAACATGTGTGTGACTGGGAGAGGACGCCCCTGTGGCTGTATGTCTGCAGAACATGTGTGTGACTGGGATAGGACGCCCCTGTGGCTGTATGTCTGCAGAACATGTGTGTGACTGGGATAGGACGCCCCTGTGGTTGTATGTCTGCAGAACATACAGTACCCATCCTTACCTGTCAGTATTATCCCTGTACATACCACGTTGTATAGGAGAGTATAGGCAGCCCGCTCCTTACCCGTCAGTATTATCCTGTACATACCACGTTGTATAGGAGAGTATAGGCAGCCCGCTCCTTACCCGTCAGTATTATCCTGTACATACCACGTTGTATAGGAGAGTATAGGCAGCTCGCTCCTTGCCCGTCAGTATTATCCTGTACATACCACGTTGTATAGGAGAGTATAGGCAGCCCATTCCTTTCCTGTCAGTATTATCCTGTACATACCACGTTGTATAGGAGAGTATAGGCAGCTCGCTCCTTACCCGTCAGTATTATCCTGTACATACCACGTTGTATAGGAGAGTATAGGCAGCCCGCTCCTTACCTGTCAGTATTATCCTGTACATACCACGTTGTATAGGAGAGTATAGGCAGCCCGCTCCTTACCCGTCAGTATTATCCCAGTACATACCACGTTGTATAGGAGAGTATAGGCAGTCCGCTCCTTACCTGTCAGTATTATCCCAGTACATACCACGTTGTATAGGAGAGTATAGGCAGCCCACTCATTACCCGTCAGTATTATCCCTGTACATACCATGTTGTATAGGAGAGTATAGGCAGCCCGCTCCTTACCTGTCAGTATTATCCTGTACATACCACATTGTATAGGAGAGTATAGGCAGCCCGCTCCTTACCTGTCAGTATTATCCTGTACATACCACGTTGTATAGGAGAGTATAGGCAGCCCGCTCCTTACCCGTCAGTATTATCCCTGTACATGCCATGTTGTATAGGAGAGTATAGGCAGCCCGCTCCTTACCCGTCAGTATTATCTCAGTACATACCACATTGTATAGGAGAGTATAGGCAGCCCGCTCCTTACCCGTCAGTATTATCCTGTACATACCACGTTGTATAGGAGAGTATAGGCAGCCCGCTCCTTACCTGTCAGTATTATCCTGTACATACCACGTTGTATAGGAGAGTATAGGCAGCCCGCTCCTTACCTGTCTGTATTATCCTGTACATACCACGTTGTATAGGAGAGTATAGGCAGCCCGCTCCTTACCTGTCAGTATTATCCTGTACATACCACGTTGTATAGGAGAGTATAGGCAGCCCGCTCCTTACCCGTCAGTATTATCCCAGTACATACCACGTTGTATAGGAGAGTATAGGCAGCCCGCTCCTTACCCGTCAGTATTATCCTGTACATACCACGTTGTATAGGAGAGTATAGGCAGCCCGCTCCTTACCTGTCAGTATTATCCTGTACATACCACGTTGTATAGGAGAGTATAGGCAGCCCGCTCCTTACCTGTCAGTATTATCCTGTACATACCACGTTGTATAGGAGAGTATAGGCAGCCCGCTCCTTACCTGTCAGTATTATCCTGTACATACCACGTTGTATAGGAGAGTATAGGCAGCCCGCTCCTTACCCGTCAGTATTATCCCAGTACATACCACGTTGTATAGGAGAGTATAGGCAGCCCACTCATTACCCGTCAGTATTATCCTGTACATACCATGTTGTATAGGAGAGTATAGGCAGCCCGCTCCTTACCCGTCAGTATTATCCTGTACATACCACGTTGTATAGGAGAGTATAGGCAGCCCGCTCCTTACCTGTCAGTATTATCCTGTACATACCACGTATAGGAGAGTATAGGCAGCCCACTCCTTACCTGTCAGTATTATCCTGTACATACCACGTTGTATAGGAGAGTATAGGCAGCCCGCTCCTTACCCGTCAGTATTATCCCAGTACATACCACGTTGTATAGGAGAGTATAGGCAGCCCACTCATTACCCGTCAGTATTATCCTGTACATACCATGTTGTATAGGAGAGTATAGGCAGCCCGCTCCTTACCCGTCAGTATTATCCTGTACATACCACGTTGTATAGGAGAGTATAGGCAGCCCGCTCCTTACCTGTCAGTATTATCCTGTACATACCACGTTGTATAGGAGAGTATCGCCTATGATGTTCTAGCATTCTCCCAGGTCTCTGGCATATGAGATTTAATCTCCACATCGCAGCTCCTGAGCAATATATTTCAGATCCTTATTTATTATACTCCAGAGAAACAACAGTGTTGCTTCATTTTCTGTGTATTTAAGAAGCCTATGTTAGGGGGGGATGTATGTGATAATTATTGTATTACAGGGTGGATATTGGGCACGAGGGGGTCTCTGCTATGTACCCTACCACCCCTTCGTGTAACCAGTTCACAAGTGCCAACTTTTATACAAACTTTCTTTTTACATGTGGAAATCTCTTTGTAATAAAGTAAATGAGAATTCTGGAGTCTCAACGAGTGTGTTTTTGCTGTCATTGTCCCAATATGGTTTCCCAGAGACAGGGCCGTATCTAACAGGGCCGCAGTTCATTCGTCTATCACCACACTGCCAACTTTACCTGGCAGAGCTGGTGTTACTGAGGTCCCCCAAGATGGTCACGTAAGTGGGGGAGAGGACACAACAACTGCAACTGCCCTGTCACAGCCTGGGGTAAATCCCATGGGAGTAACTGGGTATTTGGGCTACAGAGGGTATACTGGTTGTGACCCTTCTAGATGATGAGCTTTGCACATCTCTCACACATTAAGCTGGTAGGGATGGCCAACAACCATCCATGGTAACAGCCAACGGCTCATGGTTTCGTCATTGATGGTGGAGATCCATTGGTTTTCCACCATCGATGGATGAGAGGCATGAATGGTCTTTTTTCTTATTGCACCTCTTGTGGGCCGCTAAGCCTGCCCCCTTCCTCTGGCCTGCCATTCCCCACAGCAGGGTTTTCCATCAATGAGTACAAATCATCAATGTGCCTATGCCATCAATGTTAAGCACTAATGGCACCATTGATGGATAACCCACTGATGGCCATCCCTGTTTAAATATGGGCCCCCTAATCACATGGGCCTACCTCTGATTACATTGGCTGGCTCCTGGTCACATGGGCCTGCCTCTGGTCACATGGGTCTGTCTGCACTTCCCATCAGCCCTCCATAATTAGGAGGAAGAGAGAAGAAGTCACCTTTAGCTCTGTGCCCTGCTGTAGTGGGGGCTCTGGGTTCTATAACGATTTGATTACTACTGATGATGGTTAAAGATCAAAGGGTTGTTGTAAAGATGGACGTAGGCTTTTCTGTGCTTCATACTCGTATGTGTACAACCAAATACTTTACACTTCTATCCGTATGTAGGTTTGGGCACTATTTGTGCTCTCAATGCCAACGCTTACATAGGCAACACGGGGAGAGTAAGGGGCATGGAACTGTTGGCCAAGTAGATTAAAGGCATATTTATTATCAGAGTATTTTGGTGACAGCAGGATGGGTGTGACCTGATAGCAGAGTAGACGTCACTCTAACGTGCAAGTGGACCGGGCTGGGAGTAGTAGTCCTGCAAAGTACACGTAGTGTTAAGTATGTAACGTAATCATTGGTGCTAGTTGTGCTTAGTCCACACGTGGTACAGCCTCACTAGTTAATACATTTATTGGATAAGGTACCATAGAACAACAAGTGGCAAATTTATATCACATATGCTTATTGTGATTATTACTGTAGGTAGCCTGGAGCTCAGGGTGTTGCTGGGCTTTGTAGTGTGCCGGGTATGGTAGTGTCTAATAGACCAGCAGATGGTAGGGGTGATGCCCTGTACTATAATGGGAGTGGTCTGACCATGTTGCTGTGGGTGACTCTGTACAGTGAGCCCATCTCAGAATTTGGTTGGGTCTGTCTGACTGGGCTCTAGCAGGTCCTAATGGCCACTGTCCTACCTGTCAGATGCTGGAGGGACGCAGTGCAGGAGCGCACACTTTCCAACAGCCTCTGCGTTCCAGGCTGCCATCCATCACAGGACACAAAGCTTAGCGACTTTGAGTCCTATGGGAGAAAAGCGCTGTATAAATAAAATTATTATTAGCATCATAACAACATTTGGCGACTGTTTCCTGCAATGGAAGACATGGAGGGTTAGGAAGAGATGTTTGGCAAAATAAAGCATCAACATTATGTTCCAGGCCACATACATACAAAGGAAAACTTAGAGCATAAGAAATCCGACATTTGCCCAACAAGTCACTGGAAACATAAACTGCACTGACTGACGCGTTCTTCCCCAGAGCCCTGACTTCAGCAGTAACGCTGATGGCGCTCTCTCAACTAGATATATTTAAATCAGATACTTAAAAAGAAAAGAAATCCATTATAGTGGTGCGCTCAATCTCCCAAAAACTATTTGTAACACATAAAATCTTTCCTTATCAGATATACTTTAAAATGTAAGACTGGTAACAAAATATGGATAGTAGAGTTTCATATACCGTACATACACATATACAGTACATATACAGTAATATACACATACAGTACATATACAGTAATATACACATACAGTACATATACAGTAATATACGCATACAGTACATATACACATACAGTACATATACAGTAATATACACATACAGTACATATACAGTAATATACATATACAGTACATATACAGTAATACACATATACAGTACATATACAGTAATATATGCATACAGTACATATACACATACAGTACATATACAGTACATATACACATACAGTACATATACACATATACAGTACATATACACATACAGTACATATACACATATACAGTACATATACAGTACATATACACATACAGTACACATACAGTACATATACACATACAGTACATATACACATATACAGTACATATACAGTAATATACACATACAGTACATATACATGTACATATACACATACAGTACACATACAGTACATATACACATACAGTACATATACACATATACAGTACATATACATGTACATATACACATACAGTACATATACATATACACATACAGTACATATACATATACACATACAGTACATATACAAATACAGTACATATACACATACACATACAGTACATATACACATACACATACAGTACATATACACATACAGTACATATACACATACAGTACATATACACATACACATACAGTACATATACACATACAGTACATATACATATACACATACAGTACATATACACATACAGTACACATACACATACAGTACATATACACATACACATACAGTACATATACACATACAGTACATATACACATACAGTACATATACATATACACATACAGTACATATACACATACAGTACATATACACATACACATACAGTACATATACACATACAGTACATATACACATACAGTACATATACACATACAGTACATATACATATACACATACAGTACATATACACATACAGTACATATACACATACAGTACATATACATATACACATACAGTACATATACACATACAATACATATACACATACAGTACATATACACATACAGTACATATACATATACACATACAGTACATATACACATACAGTACATATACACATACAGTACATATACATATACACATACAGTACATATACACATACAGTACATATACACATACAGTACATATACATATACACATACAGTACATATACACATACAGTACATATACATATACACATACACATACAGTACACATACACATACAGTACATATACACATACACATACAGTACATATACACATACAGTACATATACATATACACATACACATACAGTACATATACACATACAGTACATATACACATACAGTACATATACATATACACATACAGTACATATACACATACAGTACATATACATATACACATACAGTACATATACACATACACATACAGTACATATACACATACAGTACATATACACATACACATACAGTACATATACACATACACATACAGTACATATACACATACACATACAGTACACATACACATACAGTACATATACACATACACATACAGTACATATACACATACAGTACATATACACATACAGTACATATACATATACACATACAGTACATATACACATACAGTACATATACATATACACATACAGTACATATACACATACAGTACATATACACATATACATACAGTACATATACATATACACATACAGTACATATACACATACAGTACATATACACATACACATACAGTACATATACACATACAGTACATATACACATACAGTACATATACATATACACATACACATACAGTACATATACACATACAGTACATATACACATACAGTACATATAAACATACAGTACATATACATATACACATACAGTACATATACACATACAGTACATATACACATACAGTACATATACATATACACATACAGTACATATACACATACAGTACATATACACATACACATACAGTACATATACACATACAGTACATATACACATACACATACAGTACATATACACATACAGTACATATACACATACAGTACATATACACATACAGTACATATACATATACACATACAGTACATATACACATACAGTACATATACACATACACATACAGTACATATACACATACAGTACATATACACATACACATACAGTACATATACATATACACATACAGTACATATACACATACAGTACATATACATATACACATACAGTACATATACACATACAGTACATATACACATACACATACAGTACATATACACATACAGTACATATACACATACACATACAGTACATATACACATACAGTACATATACACATACACATACAGTACATATACACATACACATACAGTACATATACACATACAGTACATATACACATACACATACAGTACATATACACATACAGTACATATACACATACAGTACATATAGGAGCCTTTTCAAAACAAATAGGTTAAAAGCGAGCAAAGTATAGGGTAAAAAATAGAGAGAGAGAGAGAGAATGTGTATAAAGGATGAAATAAAGTGATTAAAACTACTGAGCTCTGCTGTCTGATGTCTCTATCTTTTATTATATTTATATAGATAATCAAATATCACACATAAATAAATGGACTCAATTCTGTGATAATGGGCAAAATTCCACCATTATAATATAAATAATCCTCCAAGAATTAGTGTTCACGTGTTGTATTTGGGGATTTACAGTCCTGACCTATAATATCACAGAGCTATTGGAGAATAGGTGCTCCCTATACATCTGTAAATTACAGTAAGTAATACTTAGTTAAGTACAATTAATGTTTCTGTGCAGAATTCTCCATAAACTGAGACAGGCTCCTCAGTCTTAAACTGGGTACAAACGTAAAGATGATCTGTCAGACTATAGCTGGGTACACACGTAAAGATTATCTGTCAGACTATAGCTGGGTACACACGTAAAGATGATCTGTCAGACTATAGCTGGGTACACACGTAAAGATGATCTGTCAGATTATAGCTGGGTACACACGTAAAGATGATCTGTCAGATTATAGCTGGGTACACACGTAAAGATGATCTGTCAGATTATAGCTGGGTACACACGTAAGGATGATCTGTCAGATTATAACTGGGTACACACGTAAGGATTATCTGTCAGATTATAGCTGGGTACACACGTAAAGATTATCTGTCAGACTATAGCTGGGTACACACGTAAAGATTATCTGTCAGACTATAGCTGGGTACACACGTAAAGATTATCTGTCAGACTATAGCTGGGTACACACGTAAAGATTATCTGTCAGATCATAGCTGGGTACACACGTAAGGATTATCTGTCAGATTATAGCTGGGTACACACGTAAAGATGATCTGTCAGATTATAGCTGGGTACACACGTAAAAATTATCAGTCAGACTATAGCTGGGTACACACGTAAAGATTATCTGTCAGACTATAGCTGGGTACACACGTAAAGATTATCTGTCAGATTATAGCTGGGTACACACGTAAAGATTATCTGTCAGACTATAGCTGGGTACACACGTAAAGATGATCTGTCAGATTATAGCTGGGTACACACGTAAAGATTATCTGTCAGATTATAGCTGGGTACACACGTAAAGATTATCTGTCAGACTATAGCTGGGTACACACGTAAAGATGATCTGTCAGATTATAGCTGGGTACACACGTAAAGATTATCTGTCAGATTATAGCTGGGTACACACGTAAAGATTATCTGTCAGACTATAGCTGGGTACACACGTAAAGATTATCTGTCAGACTATAGCTGGGTACACACGTAAAGATTATCTGTCAGATTATAGCTGGGTACACACGTACGGATTATCTGTCAGATTATAGCTGGGTACACACGTACGGATTATCTGTCAGACTATAGCTGGGTACACACGTAAAGATTATCTGTCAGACTATAGCTGGGTACACACGTAAAGATTATCTGTCAGACTAAAGCTGGGTACACACGTAAAGATTATCTGTCAGACTAAAGCTGGGTACACACGTAAAGATTATCTGTCAGACTATAGCTGGGTACACACGTAAAGATTATCTGTCAGACTATAGCTGGGTACACACGTAAAGATTATCTGTCAGATCATAGCTGGGTACACACGTAAGGATTATCTGTCAGATCATAGCTGGGTACACACGTAAAGATTATCTGTCAGACTATAGCTGGGTACACACGTAAAGATTATCTGTCAGATTATAGCTGGGTACACACGTAAAGATTATCTGTCAGATTATAGCTGGGTACACACGTAAAGATTATCTGTCAGATTATAGCTGGGTACACACGTAAAGATTATCTGTCAGATTATAGCTGGGTACACACGTAAAGATTATCTGTCAGACTATAGCTGGGTACACACGTAAAGATGATCTGTCAGATTATAGCTGGGTACACACGTAAAGATGATCTGTCAGATTATAGCTGGGTACACACATAAAGATTATCTGTCAGATTATAGCTGGGTACACACGTACAGATTATCTGTCAGATTATAGCTGGGTACACACGTAAGGATTATCTGTCAGATTATAGCTGGGTACACACGTAAAGATTATCTGTCAGATTATAGCTCGGTACACATGTACAGATTATCTGTCCAACCATCCAACTAGCTGATTGGTTGGAATGAAGATCTGGTAACATATGGGAGTAACTGATGATCAGCAATTTGCTCCTAAATGCCAGAAAACAAATGAAAATGGCGTCAGACAAGTTTGTTAAATGTTTGATCCAAACAATTTGTTCAAACAACAGTTTTTGTCCATTTTCTGGTATTTAGGAGCAAATTGCTGATTGTCAGTTACTCCCATACGTTACCAGATATTCATTCCAACCAATCAGCTAGCTGGATGGTTGGACAGAAAATCTTTACGTGTGTATGCAGCTTGAGTTATGCGCTAAGATCACAAATGATAGGATTTCTTTTACTACTGACTCATGAAAAAGTGACTCTTTTTATAATGAATACAAATTATATTCAGTTGTTTAATTGTATCAGTTAGTATCAATATGTGTCCATTTGTGCAGTATGGCAGCTCTATTAGAGGAATGGTGTTATTATAGCGCTAGTTATACTGTAGGTCATGTATATTTGATTCAAATGGAAAAATGCAGATGTTATTAAATAGAGTGATCTTAGTTTATTCAATAAAAGCGTAAATAAGCTAATAACATGAATGAAATAGCACATGTGTTGAATAGTACATGAGCACAGTCACTCCGATCCAATTAGACTGTATCCTGGCTATCACCAGACCTCTCTGTACTATATAGGGGCCCATTTATCATCGATAAGGACATGCCAGTAACGCCCCAGATCACATTGCAAAAGGCGATCATACCGGCCAGATGTATCAACCGGGACCTGTGATGTCTCCGGAGAGCTGCCGGCCAGTGCAGGGGGTGGTGCGCATACATAGTCCTGTGGACTGCACATCCGCCATAGCCGGGGAGGGTTCAGGCGGGTCCCTCCGCCAGCTAATAGTGCGTGGTGTAGCCCATAGGCTGCAGAGGCTAACGCCATGTTCAGATGGCGCTAGCTGCGGGGGCCAATATCTGGATGCATCGTATTCCGGATATTGGTAAATTTGGCAGCATCGCATTCCCCATAGAAATCTAAGGGGGAGGCGCTGCCAGCGGCAATGGAGGGATCACAGCAGGTATCAGAGATACGTCCTGTGTTCCCTCCTTAATACATACGGGAGATACTTAGTATTTGAGATAAACCCCCAAAAACGTGTGTTTTGGGGGATTATACCTGAAATACATTTTGATAAATGGGCCCCATAACGGCTTATTCTGTTGAAAACACATAATCAGTAATGCCAGTTAGGAGGATGTCTATCTATGATTGCTGATGACATAGCAGCCGTCCTGATCTAATAAGTCTGTGTTTCTTGCTCATTCCAAGTTAATGAATGGACAAATTAAATGAGAAAGTCTCAGGATGCTTTACAGTTGGCAACACAGTAAATATAGCTGATATACCTTGGAATAATCTCCTACTTGTTAATACTACAATACAATATTCTACATCACCTAGTGTGGGAGGACCTTTCTTCTTTCTGTGATCTATATTGAAATCAGGCTTAGATCCAGAAGCTAACAAGTCCACCAAACCTCTCACTTAACTTTTTTGGAGTTTGCCCTTGTTGCTCATAATGAAACTCTTGTTCCCTGAATGGTTATTCGCTTTGTTATTTCACTTCTTTCAAAGACACTTTCAGCAGAAATACTTACTAATTTGGAAAAGAACCCGCAATGAGCAGGTGAGTTAAACGCAGAAGACTTGGCACTTGAAGCATTATAATAGTCTCTAGGATAAACAGGATACTACAGAGCAAAAATGTAGCAAACAGCTGAACCAGACTCCTCCGGACACTTAGCACGAACACCAACACGCAGAGAACCCTCAGGACAACTACCACCATCGATGGTAGGGCCCATGGTATGAGGATCAGAGAATCCTGGAGACAGGTAGGAGCTGTGATGTGAGATAGCCAGTAGCCTAATACAGACACCAGTTTTTTTTCTTTTTGATTTTTTTTTATTGAAATACCTCTTTGTGATATGTGAAATTATGAATTTCTCACTTTTATTGTATACTTAATTATACAACTTATAAAAGTTCATCTTTATATTTATTTGAGTGCCCCCCCAAAAAATTAGAGTCTCTTTTTCTTAAAATGTTGTGAACTTGCCAGGTGGGTCATCTCAATGACTAGACATATTCAGCCCCCTAGATACCTGGGACCCTCGTCACACTAGTCCATGGCAGCTGGCTCGGGTCTGATTATTATTCACACTGTGACAGTCTGTGCCGAACAACGTGGCTCTGAGCAGGGGACTTACCCCAGGGGGGGGCTCTGAGCAGGGGACTTACCCCAGGGGGGGCTCTGAGCAGGGGACTTACCGCAGGGGTGGACTCTGTAGGAATTAGACTAACAACTAGTTTTAAGTAGAGATGTACGCCGACCCCCGTGTTTTGGTTTTGGATCTGGATCTCCCCTGGTTTTGGATCTGATTGGTTTTGCCAAAACCTCTCCTTCGTGTTTTGTTTTTCGTGTTTAGGTTTTGGATCTGGATTTTTTCTTTAAAGATCAAAAAAACAGCAAAAATCACATAATATGGGCCTTTTTTGTTCCTACAATATAATTAACCTCAATAACATTTATTTCGACTCGTTTCCAGTCAATTTTGGTTACCTCACAGCTCACAAAATTGATTTTTTTCATCTAGTTAAAGGGCCAAAAGGTTGCATCCAGCTTGCTGGCTCAAAACTGATTTGATATAATAATTAATAGAGTTGAGGACTGTGCAAAGATGATGGTTGGGATACCCTTGAGGATGGAAGGCATGGGCCTTTATAGAGGACAAGGAAGTTGACGGCCTTGCATTACCATGATGACTGCTGGCGGCAGCTACAACATGTGGTTCTTGGCCTTGCGCTCCTGTCATGTGACAGCCCTCCATATTTTCTGCGGTCTTGAAGCAGTGTCACAAGCACCAACAGCGTAGTCAAGGTGCGGTTACAAAATTCACACATGTGCAGTCGTGCGCACACAGAAAATAATATACAAATGAAACTATTTTTTTTTTTCGGGTCCACAACTTTGGCCAGAGCACAGATTGGTGATGACTGGAGTTGGGCAGCACTAGCTTGCGTTGCCGACTTGCTAGATTTTGTGCGACTAAGCCTAACACACACACAGACAAATATATATATTACACAAAAAGTACACTTTATTTGGGTCCAGAACTTGGGCCCAGATGGATGCAGCAGACAGCACAGCACCAGCCAAGATGGACACAGCAGACAGCACAGTTGGCAGCAACAGCCCAGATGGATCAGCAGCAACAGCCCAGATGGATCAGCAGCAACAGCCCAGATGAACGCAGCAGACAGCACAACACCAGCCCAGAATGGATCAGCACCAGCCCAGGACACAGCAGACAGAACAGGACACAGCACCTCTCCCTAGTCCTACACTACCCACCCTCCCTGTTCAGTCTCCACACTCGGAGTGAAATGGTGCCCGCCGCGTCCCATATATATATATATATATAGACGAAAGCTAGCTGCGAGATTTCGTCTCTATGGTTTTGCCTCAATGTCAGAGATCTGAGTAAGGTGGGAATATATGCAGAACAAGCGATTGTTATCCATTATGCAAGTGAATGTGCCACAATGCGCGTGTTTGCGATCGTTCTGTGATCACGCACGCACATAGGAATACATTGCAGAGGGTGTGACGGGCTGTGAGCGTTTGGGTGGGGTAACGGGGGAGTGGTCGGACAAATGCAGGAGTGACTGTCTGTTTGAACTCCGTTGCATGGACATAAATTAGCTACTTCAATGGTAAACTCAGAGTAAGTGTGATTCACTTCTTAATCTCAATAAACAAGGACACTTGATTTTACCAACATGTACAATGGCTTGTGGCTTACACACACTTATTACATTTCCTTAGAGGTGACTTAAAACACATTATTTTTTTTATTTTTTTTTATTGCTGGACTTACTCTTTAAGTGCTAATAATATTCCCCCTCCTGTCACGCTCTCCACTACTCTCACCGGTGTCAACTGCTGCCCCTGCTGGTTGCAGATTAACAGCTTGGACAATGGCTGAATTTACGGTGGATTTATCAAGATCTATAATTACATTATTTTCCTGCGGGTAACTTAAATCAGGGTATAAGTTACTTGTTACGATTTTTTTTTATTATTATTATTATTGAGATTGAAAGTACCTTTACCCCCATCCGCATAGGGCGGAGGTGGTAAACATGTGCTACTAACATTCCCTTCGGCAACGCTACCTTGCCATGTGTGCTTGGTCTTTTGTGGCATGAGTGTGACACTAGTTTGCATCACGTGCCCACTGCTAAGCCACATGTTCCCCTCGTGCTGCCACAACTTTAAACAGTCATTATAGTAAGGATATTGAATTAGAACCTCTATACACTCCTGCCTATACCTTCTAATATCCTGCCTATAAACCTCTAAGGATGACGCTTATTTGCGTACGCAGTCATACAGTAAATAAAAACTCCAGACCTTTTGTGGTTCCAAAGCACAAAGTGATATTTCAAGTAAAAGTACAGTCAGTTACACGCTATGATCGAAGTACAATTTAGCGCAAAGAGATTATACAGACCCAAGTACAGTTATACATACGCATGCGCTCTGGACCAGATCCCGGCATTCAGAAAGAAAACCTACGTCAATCAGCATTCAGCAAGAAGACTCACTACTGGGGTCACAACACACACGTTTGTACTCTCACAGAAACAGACAACACAATAGAGAGGCTTGTCGCTGATGCCATTGGTTCCCAGGAGGATGCATCTGTTACAGAGCATTTAACAAGTTGATTCAAATAGACACAGTCCAGCCTCCGACAACTGCTGGTCTCTGGTTTCCTGTTCATGCAAATCCTAACAGTTGGTCATATAATGTACATTTCGGTGCTTTAAATCTCTGCGGTCCATAAGTTGAGAATGCCTGTTGCGATCTTCACACTGACGATACCAGAATGCTGTTGAAAGAATGCAGATCAGTATAATACCAAACATGGCTTACTTATCATGTATTAAACCTTAGCTACCAAATAACCTTTATTTCACAGCAATTATAATAAATGAACAAACTTGAATCTTATACTTTAAAGCTTATGAGACCTTTTATGTGAATATGTACTGTGTAAGTATTTGGGGTTTGATATAAAGACGCTAGTTAACTTGGGGCAGACGCGTGAGCATGAAGCTAATAAACAGCGTTTTCATACAGGATCTTATGCAATCGCTAATATGTGACTAGTTAACAGCGCAATTGTGCGTATTAATGTGTGTATGAGAAATGGTGAAAGATGCAATCGCATGATGCTAATAGTAATATCGCCATATGTACTTAAGTGTGAGTTTACCTAAAATGGCGCTTGGGCGGCCATTCGCAAAATGGCGTCTTGCGGCCAGTCGCAAGATGGCGTCTTTACGATCTAATTTTAAGCTGATCTTGTCTCAGCCAATTATCCAGCTTCTACAGTCCACCCTTTGATAGCGAACAACATGCTATTACAATCTGATTTTAAAAATTAATTTAGGCTTACATTTATATATTATTTAGTGTTATTATGGGATGGCACAAGGTGGTTCTTAATCCATCAATAATGTGTCTCTGAGTGGGGACATAAAACTACTATTATACGCACACTGCAGATCTTGGAAGATCATGTGAAAGGTGTGGGGATACACCAGTCCTATAAAAGCAGTCTTGAAGGGGAATTTGAGACTTTACATTATCTGAGGTGTTTTAAAAATAACATTTCAATAATACATTCCATGCAGGTCTAAATATAATACATTAAATGATGGTATTTCCTAGTTCAGGGTTGTAATGCAGTTCTATATTTACCTCAGTGTTCATATTGTCATTACTGACCACCATCATAATTTCGTTCTTTCGTTTTACTCTATTTTTACATTTTCCACACTTCAACACAATAGGAACACACCGGACACATATGCCAATTATTATGATGACAATCAGTATAAGGATCAAGAATTTGCCTATGCTGGCGATCACTTCCTGGACCCATTCCCCTAGACCTGAGAACCAATTCACTGGGTTCAGCCATGAAACCCATCCTTCTATCTTCTCCCCTACTTCAGTCACTGAAGCATTATGGTTCTTACGAAATTCCCATTTTAGCTGCAGAATCTCATCCATCTTCTGGTCTATCACCTCCTTGGGGTCGCTGGTATTATTGGTGACATAGGTGCAACACTTTACTCCAAATTGGGTGGCTAATGTTACGCAATACCCTCCAGTAACAGCAGTTAAATAATTCAACACTAGCCTGTGTTGCACCAGTTCTTTCTTGTATGCTTGCAATTCTCTCCCTGTATACCTGAATGTGTCATCGTACATCTCGGTGATATTTCTATCAATTTAGCAAGTTCCTGAATATATCTAAATTTAATGTACCCCGAGCGATCCTGGTGGGATCCAGTGCGACTAAAACTTGGAAGCCAGTTGTCTCACTAAGTAACTGAGTGGCTTTATGCACGTCACCAGGTATCATATTTCGTTTGTCTCTGTGTTCATATTGCGTGTGAAGGTATGGTGATGGTGTGTTTTTATGGATACCAAGCATTTCAACATGTGTGAGGGTCATAACTTCTGGGACTACCCTTCCCAGGTAACACAAACCTTCGGAACTTGGGGAGAGCCACTTATACGCCTTTCTTCCACATATAAAATACACATTATCGGGGAGAACATAAGGGATGGTATGCATCATTAGCATTAAACACATTTCCCTTGCAAACTATCCTATCTCAGGCTCTTCCATCTGGTATATGCAAGTTTCTGGTTGTATTATTTTAGCACAATAACCATCCGGTTCCTTTACCAAAAATATCTTTGATGGAACTCAATGTATACCGGTACCTAAAATGTTTCCCACTAGATTTAATTGAACGTAACAGATCATGGTTTATGGACTCATTATCAGCTCTCTGTGAAAAGGTCATCGTCTGATTATTCCCTGTCACTTCCCAACTCCCGGGTTTATTGGGGTTGGTTATGTTCAAACACAAAAGTGATCTATCTACTTGGAATTGATAGAGTTTAAAATGAGGTGGTTTGGATGAAAGGAATTTTCCATCCAATGTTTTCCCTTTTTGCAGTTGTAAAATTTCCGTGATATTCAGTGGAAATTGCACCAACCCTACATTATGCTGTCCCTGTGGCACATGTGAACACACCCAGCAATCAGTTTGATTTAATATTTTGCCTACCATGCTATGATAATCCTCTAAAGGATACCCACCCCAGTACGGGTTATATTTAGGCTGGCACCATTGAATACAGTTCTCATCAACTAGGGACCAACAAAGCTCACAAATACAGGAATCTTCAGATGATAAACTTCCACACCGTCCCCGAGTATCCGGAATAACAGCTCTCTTAACAATCAGTACTAAGATTGGTCAGACACTCCCCTGATTGGCATAGAACTCCTCCTGATTCCACTCCATCAGCACTGCCATCAGCTCCCATCTCCTCAATCGGTCCCCCATCACAGAAATCGGATATCCCAGAACCAACCACAATGGTGAACACTCTAAAAGAGAATATGAAAAGGAACACAGCAGGCCCGTCCATTGTCACAACAAGTCCTGCAAATTTCTCTTAGTTCAGGTATCTCACTACAACCTTTTCAATCCTCCCGGAACAAGTTCGCGATCGACAGGTCCACGCTATCAGCCTTGTGTCCGACTTGTTTCTCCACCGGTTGATTGACCTTTTTGCAGTGAGTGGAATGGACCCAGGTATCTCTCTCAGCCACCTTCAAAGATGTAGTACTTGTCAGCAGCACCTGGTATGGACCTTCCCACCGTTCAGTCAAACAACCTGAATGCAAGAAATTTCTGATCATAACATATTCTCCTGGTTCAACATCATGACAGTTAGTTTCAGGCATATCATGGGACAACAATTTCAGTTTCTGCTGTTGCTGTTTTAACTGTTTACTCATAGATATAAGATACTTTACAGTTACATCGTTGTTACCCTTCAAGTCTTCCGGTGGACTTATAATCAAATGAGGTTGTCTACCGAACAGTATTTCAAATGGGGACAGATTTAGAGGGGGTCTTGGAGTGGTCCTTATGCTATGCAGGACCAAAGGTAACGCTTCTGGCCATCCTAGTCCAGTCTCTGCCATGATTTTACTTAACTTATTTTTAATAGTCCCGTTCATCCTCTCTACCTTGGCACTGGCTTGCGTTCGGTAGGGGGTATGAAGTCGGCTATTAATACCCATCAGCTTACACATATTTTGAAAAACATCACCTGTGAAATGAGTACCCCTGTCACTCTCGATGAGTTTAGGGATACCGTACTTGCATTCAAATTCCTGGACTATTTTCTTGGCAGTAAACGCAGCAGTATTAGTGGCCGCTGGGTAGGCCTCAACCCAATTAGAAAATACGTCTGTACACACCAATACATATTTGAGATTCCTGCAGGGTGGTAATTGGATGAAATCAATTTGTATCACCTGGAAAGGTCCATCAGTCGGTGGAATGTGGGACGGTTCGGTAGGGATCGCTTTCCCTATGTTCTTCCTCAAGCAGGTCAGACAGGACATTGCTCTCTTTTCTGCTTGTGAAGAAAAACCCGGTGCACACCAGTATGCTCTCACCAACTTGCACATACCTTGCTTTCCCAGATGAGTCAGACCGTGTGCTGCCTCAGCCAGGCTGGGATAATATGCCTTGGGGGCTACTGGTTACCTTGTCCGTCCCTCCAGAGCCCGGACGACTCTTGCCCACATCCCTTAGACTTCCAGATGGACCTTTCCTGGATTGAACACAAATTTTGCATCTCAATTAATTTCAGCATATCAATTGTTTGGAAAGACATAATTTTTTTCAGTTGGAGAAAACATTTTTAACTCTGCTGCCCATTTTGCAGCTTCATCGGCACTGTTGTTGCCCAGTGACACCAGATCATCCTCACATGTATGGGCTTTACACTTGATTGCTGCCACGACTTTGGGCAGTTGTATTGCTTCTAAAAGATGTTTTATTTGTCAGGAATGTGCAACTAGTGTGCATTCTGCTGTCATAAAATTTCTCAGACGCCATAGAGCCCCGAAATCGTGCACCACCCCGAATGCGTACCTCGAGTCAGTGTAAATGTTAGCAGACTTGCCTGCTGCCAGTTCACACGCTCTAGTTAGTGCTACTAACTCTGCCACCTGGGCTGAGTGAGGAGGACCAAGAGGTTTAGCTTCTATGATGTCTGTGTCATTTACAACAGCATAACCTGTACATAATTCACCTTTGTCTGTTTGTCTATGACAACTCCCATCCGTGTAAAAAGTTACATCTACATTCTCTAAAGGTGTGTCATGTATGTCAGGTCTAGCAGTAAAGGTCTGACTCAGATATTCCATACAATCGTGTGCATCATTATGTCCGCTGAACTCACCTCCCGCCAGCAACTCGTCTCCTTCCACCCTTTGTACATCATGTTGTACATATGGTAAATACGTTGCTGGGTTCAGCGTGCTGCAACATTTAACAGTGATGTTTGCAGGTGCGATTAGAGCTAGTTCCCATTTGGTAAACCTAGCTGAAGAGACGTGTCTGGTTTGAGAAGAGTTCAGCCGAGCATATAAAACATGGGGAGTATAGACAATCATATCATGACCCAATACTACGTCCTCACTTTTGCTCACCAATAGAGCGGTAGCTGCTACACTTCTCAAACAGGTGGGGAGTGATCTTGCCACAGTGTCCAATTGGGCACTGTAGTATGCTACGGGCCTACTGGCATCACCATGTTTTTGTGTGAGGACACCTGCAGCACAACCATCGGCTTCCGTACAATACAAATCAAAAGGTTTTTCATAATCAGGTATTCCCAATGCAGGTGCTATTGTCAGACTATCCTTAAGATTAAGGAAAGCCTGCTCTGATTCCTCTGTGTGTATGACACGATCGGGCTTTGAGGAAGAGACTAAGTCCTGTAAAGGTAAGGCCAAAATAGAAAAACCTGGGATCCACATTCTTCAGTATCCACACATTACCAAGAAGATATGAATTTGCTGTTGATTCTGCGGCAGTGTCATGTTCTGTATGGCCTGGATTCTATCATTTGTGAGATGTTGTAATCCCTGGGTTAGGCAGTGTCCCAAATATTTTACTCTTGATTGGCACGGCTGTAACTTGTCCTTAGCCACCTTGTGTCCTGTATGCGAGAGATGAAGCAACAAAAGTTTAGTATCATTCAAACATGACATAAACGAATCAGAACATAGCAATAAATCGTCCACATATTGAATTAGAACAGATCCATTGGCAGGTTGAAAAGATTGTAAACAGTCGTGCAATGCCTGGGGAAAGATACTGGGGCTGTCTATGAAACCTTGGGGCAATCGTGTCCATGTATATTGTACACCTCTGTATGTAAATGCGAATAAATACTGACAGTCAGGATGAAGAGGCACAGAGAAGAAAGCAGAACAGAGGTCAATGACAGTGAAATGGGTTGCATTTGGTGGGATCTGCATCAGGATGACAGCTGGATTTGGCACTACGGGGAATTGGCTCTCTACTACCTTATTAACACCTCTAAGGTCTTGTACCAGCCTATAACCCCTCCCACCACTCTTCTTCATCGGGAAGATGGGACTGTTGGCTACACTAGCTGTACGAACTAAAATTCCCTGTTGCAATAATCGCTCAATTATTGGAAAAACCCTAATTCTACCTCCTGTTTTAGTGGGTACTGGGGAATTTTTGGAGCTTGCCTACCGCCTTTTAAATTTACCATTACGGGGCTTACGTTTGCCATTAATCCAGTGTCCTGTCCATCCTTAGTCCAAAGGGAATCTGGAATTTGGGACAACGTTTGATCTACCTGAGATGGATTTTCATTTAAACTGGTAGAGTGATACATTATCCTTTGGGGAGTGTCTAACATATCCCGCACCTCGTGCGCAACTCTTTCTGGGATAGCTAGAAATACACCATCAGGGGTGCAATATATGACACATCCCATCTTACATAACAAATCTCTACCCAGCAGGTTAGTAGGAGCCGCAGCAGCCAGAAGGAAAGAATGTCTGGTATGCAATGGCCTGATAGTAACCTTTGTGGATTTTGTTAAAGGATAACGTTCCACTTTACCTGTTACACCCATTGTTGGTACTGTCTCGTTGGTCACCTGTAAATTAACGGGAGATTTTATCACTGACCTGGTCGCCCCTGTGTCTACAAGAAAAGGATATTTAGTACCAGCTACATCAATCATCATTACCGGTTCTTCCCTAGTACTTCCCGTTAACCTGACTATCTGTAGACTACAGGTATGACCTGACCCCTAGCGTTGGCTACCATTCTCCAATAAAGCATTAACGGCCACAATTGGAGCTGGTGCTTGCTGGATATTTGCTGGCCTCTGTGCATATCCCTTATGGGGATAGGCAGGTTTTCCCTGATTTGAGGGTCCTACCCTTTTTACTCTGCAGTTTCTAATTAAATGTCCTTGCTGGTTACAATTAAAACATGTTCGTGGATCGGATGAAGACACGGGTTGTTGTGAGGTTTGAGCAGGGGGAAAAGGTGATGGATATGGGTAGGGATATGGAGGATAAGGGTATTGTGGGGGGTATGAAGTTTGTGAGTAGTATGGGACCTGTGGATGTGTAGGATTAGTAGAATAGAGCTGTGTTTGCTGTTGCGTGGGAATTAGTGAGGGCATATAACTGTTCAGGTGTAAGTGTGTGTGTAGATGCAAGTGTGTCTGCTGGCTGTGATGTTACCGTCATTCCTTCCAGAGCCTGGATACTGACAGCCATTAGTTTTTCGCTCTGGGTCTCTCTCTTCTTTGAGATGTTCTTATCATGTTCTATGGTGGATTCTATGAGGGTATCTATTGTGACTCCCCTCCAGCCAGGTTGTGAGGTCTGAACCTGAGTCTTTAAGTATTCTTTAAGACCGTCCATGAGTACCGTGACTATCATTCCCCTGTGGTGAGTGCTATCTATAATATCTTCTATCCCAGGGTACTGGGTGATAGTCTGCAGAGCCCTGTCGCAATAATCTTCTGCAGATTCACTCTCCTTTTGGTTTATAGTGCAAATTTTGTTCCAGTTAACTACTACCGGAAAATATATAGCCAATTGAGTTACAATGCGGGAAATGTTACCTTGGTTTACTTGGTCTGTTAAGGGAACATCGCCATCCAATACACAATCCGTGATAAATTTTGTCACGTCGGTATTGCGTGGTAGACAGGCCCTTAACACCACACGCCAATCTTTATTAGTGGGCTCATGAGAACTACCCAAATTCCTCAAAAATCTTTGACATTTGGCTAGTTCCTTTTTGGGATCGGGGAAATCATTTATGATAGAATTCAGTTCTGCTCTTGTCCAGGGACAATGCATTACTACTTCCCTCGTGGGCACTACACCGTTCGCATCTGCATTTCCATTCGGAACATTTATCATCCGAATGGGATGCAGACCGGCAGCGTTGCTACCTCTGACCTGATTACCTGGCTGCGGGTTTAATCTGCTGCTGCTACGTATGGTATGAACAACTTCCTCTACGGGTGCAGAGGGCATTAACACTTCCCTTGCTGTTACCGATGGAGATGGCGGCACCACTCGTGATTGTGGTGATGCAGCATCTATCATTTGCACAGCATGGGAAATGGCAGACATTACAATAGGCTCATCATCAACATCATAAACATTTTCTTTATGGTTGCTTAAGAGAGGGTACAAATTGCCTGTTACATTTGTATGGGTATTTTTGATAACTGTACTTGCACCTCCATCCACATAAGGTGGAGGTGGTGCGCGTGAACTGCTGGCAATACTTTTCACAATGCTACCTTGCTGCACGTGCGCGCCATTTTGCGGCTCACCCGCATTGCAATTTAGTGTCGCGGATGTATTCTCTGGCAATGCGCTCGCAACGCTAGTTTGCGTCGCTTGCACATTTTTAAGCCATGCATCCCCTTCATGCTGCAACAACTTTAAACATTCATAATATTTTACCTTTTTCTCTCGGGAGCGCATCAGACTGATGTGATCCCGGACGTTATCTAATACATCCTTATCAAAACTACCAATTCTGGGAAACGGTCTAACACTCTTCATCGTAATTTTAAACCATACATCTTAATACCTTATTGCATAAGTACCGTACTTAGGGCCTGATTCAGACCCACTCGCGAGCGGCTGTCCGCTCGCAAGTGGGTCGATGTTATGCACTGAGCATGTGCACGACGGAGGGAGCTCCGTCGTGCACATGCGCCAGACGCGACGAGCGAAGGAAAGTCCTTCGCTCGTTGTGTCCGATCAAAGGGGGCGTGCTGTCAATGTTGATTGACAGCACGCCCCCTTTGGTGGGCGTGCCGGGGGCGTGCCTCCCTGACGGGGTCGTTCCCTCGGGAACGCCTCCCGTCAGAAGCCGGCCCACTGACATCACTAGTGATGTCAGTGGGAGTGATTTTGGCTCTGATAGAGCCAAAATCACTCCGGAGCTTGCGGTTGAAAACCTCAACCGCAGGCTCCGGCTCGCAATTTCGATGGTCGCGATGGTCTCGACCATCGCGGCCATCAAAAAGCACGCTCGTATAGCCTGTGGGTGGTGACCCACAGCTATACGAGCGTCCAGGAGGACGCTCCATGAAAATGGAGCCCGGCCCTCATTCAGAGCGTGCGCTCTGCTCAGAGCGTACGGCTCTGAATGAGGGCCTTAGTATGCATAATACGACGGGCCGATCCAAGCGGTGCTTCCATTAGCAGCACATCATTGTCTAACATCTCTACTGTTTGCGTGGCTCCCATTCTGAGACAAAATCCTACGCTTTTCAATAAAGATTTAAATTGGTGAAAGACAATCAAGATACTTTCACTTACCTGTGGACAATTTAAGTCGGCGGCGCCCACACACCTGGATAAGATTTCAAAAATGCAACTTCCACACCTGGATAAGATTTAGTAAGGCAACTTCCACACCTATGGAAGTTTAAGTCAGCCACTTCCACGCACCTCTCTACAACAAAGACAACATGTACACCTGCTAATGTGTATAGAACGGTAAGCTGCTTACCGAGTGGCTAGCACTTAGCCCTTAAAGGTCATACGGTACCTGTAACTTTAGGGAACAAGTTACCCCTACCAACAAATACTCACTGTTACACACTTTTTCCTGCGCAGAAAAATACACGTTAACCCAGATATTGACAACAATTGAAAAGAATGTAAACCTCAACGGCTTTGTCTAAACACGTGGCAGCACAACCGGAAGTACATATACACTATTGTGCGACCAGTCGCATACACAATAATGCGACTACCACACAACTGTATGACAACCTTTAGCTGCGTACACAAAAGTGCCTCTTGACTGTGTGCAAAACTGCGACTCAGCCGCGTGCTCAATACTGCGGCACCCCTCTAAACATAAGGTTCTATCAACAAAGGAGAACAAACTTTTTCCTCTCTTGTCCCTGGATTCTAGTCAGCGTCCCTGGCTCGCACGAAAACAGGTAGCGATTTCTCAGCACCGAGCGGTTGCAGGTAAATCCTGCATGTGGCCACTCCACCCTTTGGTGAGATAGCGTTAACCGTATGTATCGTGTGAGTAGGTAAGTGACTTCACTATGAGCCCCCAACTAAGGATATTGGATTAGAACCTCTATATACCCCTGCCTATACCTTCTAATATCCTAATATCCCATCCTAACTTGCTGCAACATGCTCCTTCCTCCATTTAACCCATCTGTGTCACACCTGTTTGTCTGCCCCTACCCTTTAGAATGTAAGCTCTTACGAGCAGGGCCTCTACCCTCTTGTGCTTCTCTTTACTTTACTTTCGCCTACTTCTTACCCCCCTCCAGGGCACCTAACACTTGGTTGCTTACACTCTGTTGCATATCTAGGTGTTATGGTCACTTATGTATCAATGTATATTATCCATGTCCTTGTCCTATTTTGTACTGTAAGTCAGTTGTCAAATTATTTGTTTATGTACTATGTAAGGCGCTGCGGAACACTTGAGGCGCCATATAAATAAAGGATAATAATAATAATAATAATAATATCCTGCCTATAAACCTCTAAGGATGACGCTTATTTGCGTACGCAGTCATACAGTAAATAAAAACTCCAGACCTTTTACCAGTAGTTCCAAAGCACAAAGTGATATTTCAAGTAAAAGTACAGTCAGTTACACGCTATGATCTAAGTAAAATTTAGCGCAAAGAATTATACAGACCCAAGTACAGTTATACATACGCAGTGCTCTGGACCAGATCCCAGCAATCAGCAAGAAGACTCACTACTGGGGTCACAACACACACATTTATACTCTCACAGAAACAGACAACACAATAGAGAGGCTTGTCGCTGATGCCATTGGTTCCCAAGGGGGTTGCATCTGTTACAGAGCATTTAACAGGTTGATTCAAATAGACACAGTCCAGCCTCTAAAAACTGGGGGGTCTCTGGATTCCCGCCTCATGCAACATCCTAACAGTTGGTCATACAATGCACATTTCGGTGCTTTAAGTCTCTGCGGTCCATAAGTTGAGAATGCATGTTGCGATCTTCACACCGATGATACCGGAATGCTGTTGAAAGAGTGCAGATCAGTATAATACCAAACATGGCTTACTTATCATGTATTAAACCTTAGCTACCAAATAACCTTTATTTCACAGCAATTATAATAAATGAACAAACTTGAATCTTATACGTTAAAGCTTATGGAACCTTTTATGTGTATATGTAATGTGTAGGTATTTGGGGTTTGATATAAAGACGCTAGTTAACTTGGAGCAGATGTGTGCGCATGAAGCTAATAAACAGCGTTTTCATACAGGATCTTATGCAATCGCTAATATGCGACTAGTTAACAGCGCAATTGTGCGTATTAATGTGTGTATGAGAAATGGTGAAAGATGCAATTGCATGATGCTAATAGTAATATCGCCATATGTACTTAAGTGTGAGTTTACCTAAAATGGCGCTTGGGCGGCCATTCGCAAAATGGCGTCTTGCGATCTCATTTTCTAAAATGGCGTCTTGTGGCCAGTCGCAAGATGGCGTCTTTACGATCTAATTTTAAGCTGATCTTGTTTCAGCCAATTATCCAGCTTCGACAATAGTCTACTCTTTTCTTCAAAGATTTCACCATACAGATGCGATCTCTGACATTGTTTAATGTCTCCTTATCAAAGCTGCCAATTCTGGGAAACGGTTTCACGCTCATTCTCGTCATCTTAACCCATACATCATGGTACATAGTTGCGTACGCACCGTACTTAGTATGCATTATATGCTGTGCCAAACCGATCGGCGCTTCCAAGAGCAGCACATCATCTAACATATCTAAAGTTTGCTGGCTCCCATCTTGGGAAAATAAAACACTAAAGTTTTCAATAGAGATTTAAATCGGTGAAAGAACGTCATGGCTACTTTCACTTACCTGTGGACGATATTAACAGGATGCGCCCACACACCTATGGAAGAATAACCAGGCTGCTTCCACGCACCTAAGCCCTTTTTGAGTACTTTCCACTGCTAGCATGTAGGCATTCCAATAACACCCTTTTCAGTGATTTCATCCACCACAACTCAGTTCACAATCACAATTTGCCACAACCGTGCGGTTCAATCACAATGCCCAATAACCCTAACTGATCACTGGATGCCGCGATCACACTGGGAGCCGATACCTACAACAAGACAACAACTACACCTGCTATGTGTATAGACTGCGGTATCTACTACCGAACCACTAGGCCGACACCAGGCGCCTAGCCCCTAAGGGTCCCACGTTACCCCTAGCTAGGGAATATATTACCAGATATTACCAGATATGGCAACACCGACTAAGATATTTAAAACAATGAAACTCGCTATCAATATCACAATGCAATGTCAACGGCTTTGTTTGAACACGTGGCAGCAATACAGGAAATATGCGTACGCTATTGTGCGACTTCCCCTTTTAACATGAAATGTTATCAACGAAAGAAAACAAACTTTTTCCTTCCTTGTCCCTGGATTCTAATCAGCTCTCCTTGAACTCACACAATAACGGGTAGTGGTCTCTCAGCAACAAAGTGGTAGCAGGTATTCGAAGGCAAAGCGTTCTTTCCTGCTTATGGCGCCATCCACCTTTTGGTGAGAGACCGATAACCGTGTGTTACCGTGTGAGTGGTAGCGTGATTTTGCTGGATGAGCCTCCATTTATTAATTCCTAGTAACCTTTACACAGAAAATGTCGCTATTTAGCGTTATAAATAATTGCTTTCCAGACTTTGATTGTGGTTCTAAAGCACAAAACGATATTATTCACCAAAAAGCAGATAGTTACACGCCTTGATCTAAAATACAATTAGCGCAAAGATTATACATAAACAAGATACAGTCAATACATTACGCAGGCGCTCTGGATCCAGATTTCCGGCCTCAAAGGTGAAGCCCCCGTCAACAGAAAGAATATTATGACTAACTAACAGGTCCAGGGTGCTTGCATATAAACCCTTGCAGAGATTAGGCAATACAATAGAAACGAGTTGGCATAATCCTATTTTTTCTTCTTCTTGGTTCTTCTGTCATAGGTCAGTTGGTACAATGGTAGTTCAGCCCTCCAATGGCTCTTTGTGTGTGTTTTAATTAATCAATAGACACTACATACAAAGTACATTCTGACACATAATTCTCTATAATCCATAACTTGCAGATGCATGTTGCGATCTCCTTGCCGATGGAACCAGAGATCTGCAAATAAAATGTGGTTTAGAATAGCACCAAACACGATGTGGCTACTACATACTAAACCTTAGATATCAAATACATGCATTTTATAACATTATACAATAACGAATAAACCTTCTAATATTAGCCTTTATACTAAGGAACCTTTTAGGAAATTTGTGTATGTGTAAGAGAATCTTGCGTAAAGTTGGTAATATGCGTGGTGCATTTATGTGTAGAGAGCTTATGATAAAGTCTATGTGTGTGTGTTATGCAATTCAGTGTATTTATGATGGATTAATATTTATTTTTTTATCCCTTTCTAACATATTTTAAAACTACAGTTCAAGGTGTTACAAGCAGTGAGGTTCACTTTCAAACAGGGTGGAGACCCCAGCTGACTGCCGTTGCCACTTCGTCTGATAGCTAATTCAAAGGTTTTCCTCTGCCTATTTAGAATACACTTGTCAGTACTTCTTAAGCAAATCTCCGACCATTGTTTCTAACTTCTCATTCAGACAAATTCAATTGTGCATATCAATGTCTGGGTTATATTTCAATTGCCACAGCCATACTTGTCAGTAAACAGGGCTTCTCAATTTATAAGTAAAACACTCACAGTATCCTGGTGTATATATTTTTAATTACTTTTCTCAGACATGTATACAGAAGCGGTTTCTCATTACTAACTAAACCCTGCATGAATATTGTGTTTGTCAGTGTGAGAGTGTTGTATATTATTCGCTATGTAGTGTTGTGTGAATGTGTGGATACGTGCGCACACTGGGAGCGTGTGCACACAATGGTGCGTCATGGATTGTACCAACATAAATCGGACAGCGGACGACCAAATCGTCTGATAACAGTTGAATTGCGGTCGCATGCAATTATTCGACTTCGACAGTCTGTGGCCTGGGTTTCTGGAGGGTGGCGTGACAGTCAGGTGTTGGAACTAAGGGCCTGATTCAGACCCGTTTGCTAGGCTTTTGCTGCAAACTGCGCATGTGTGAGTATGCATGTGCAGTGTGTGTGTGCAGAGTGTGTGAGTGTGCAGTGTGTGAGTGTGCAGTGTGTGTGTGCAGAGTGTGTGAGTGTGCAGTGTGTGTGTGCAGAGTGTGTGAGTGTGCAATGTGTGTGCAGAGTGTGTGAGTGTGCAGTGTGTGAGTATGCATGTGCAGTGTGAGTGTGGAGTGTGTGAGTGTGCAGTGTGAGTATGCATGTGCAGTGTGTGTGTGCAGAGTGTGTGAGTGTGCAGTGTGTGAGTGTGCAGTGTGAGTATGCATGTGCAGTGTGTGTGTGCAGAGTGTGTGAGTGTGCAGTGTGTGAGTGTGCATGTGCAGTGTGTGTGTGCAGAGTGTGTGAGTGTGCAGTGTGTGTGTGTAGAGTGTGTGTGTGCAGTGTGTGTGTGCAGAGTGTGTGTGTGTGCAGTGTGTGAGTGTGCAGTGTGAGTATGCATGTGCAGTGTGTGTGTACAGAGTGTGTGAGTGTGCAGTGTGTGAGTGTGCATGTGCAGTGTGTGTGTACAGAGTGTGTGAGTGTGCAGTGTGTGAGTGTGCATGTGCAGTGTGAGTATGCATGTGCAGTGTGTGTGTACAGAGTGTGTGAGTGTGCAGTGTGTGAGTGTGCAGTGGGAGTGTGCATGTGCAGTGTGTGTGTACAGAGTGTGTGAGTGTGCAGTGTGTGAGTGTGCATGTGCAGTGTGAGTGTGCATGTGCAGTGTGTGAGTATGCAGTGTGTGTATGTTTATAGTGTGCAGTGTGTGAGTGTGGATGTTTAGAGTGTGCAGTGTGTAAAGTGTGAGTGTGCATGTGCAGTTGGTGAGTGTGCAGTGTGTGAGTGTGCAAGTGCAGTTGGTGAGTGTGCAGTGTGTGAGTGTGCAAGTGCAGTTGGTGAGTGTGCAGTGTGTGAGTGTGCATGTTCAGTGTGTGTGTGCATGTTCAGGGTGTGAGTGTGCATGTGCAGTTGGTGAATGTGCAGTCTGAGTGTGCATGTGCAGTGTGTGAGTGTGCATGTTTAGAGTGTGCAGTGTGTGATTGTGCATGTTCAGTGTGTGAGTGTGCAGTGTGTGAGTGTGCATGTGCAGTTGGTGAGTGTGTGAGTGTGCAGTGTGTGAGTGTGCATGTGCAGTTGGTGAGTGTGCAGTGTGTGAGTGTGCAGTGTGTGTCTGACACATATGCATGACAATGATGCCTGCAGTTACTCTCCCCACACCCTCTGCATCTAGCTACTACACGTCTCTCTGCATTGATCTTACATCCTGAGGGCATCCTAATTGTATTGATACTTTTTATATACACAGCTCACAGTCTCATCCCCTCCACTCTGCTGTGTAAAATGGCGCCTGATAACGAGGGAGGGACTTTTATATCCATCCAAAGTACACGAGATCCTGCCTCATTCTGGGAACTTGGCGGGAAGACCTGAGATGGGACTCGGATACGCTCAGATCTCCTAAGTTTTCACAAAAACCAAACCGCTTATCTCTATACTGAAGGACACAATAGAACCAGATGACTGTTTACCTGATCTTGTGGGAAAGTCTATCTCTGCCTCAGAACAGTAATTATAGGCCACATGTCATTGTACTCCGCAGAGATGCTTGTGTGACCTATTCACATCATGTTGCGAATAAGATGCATTTGAAGGTAAAGAGTCACATAAAAAGACGTTTGGCGCTACCGTGTTGCACAGTTCTGTTATGTTTATTGTGACTTGTAATGCACAGAGGTAAGATGTATGTAGATACATCTGTAACTATGGACTTGGTTGGACCTCTAATAAAGTCTGCCCGGAGTCATCACATTTTGGTGATAATGGATTACGCTACCAGATACCCAGAAGCGATAACATTGTGCAATGCATCAACAAAGACAAATGCTAATAATAACATCCTAACTGATCAGCGTACCCCATTTATGTCAAGAATCATGAAAGCGTTGTGCCGCCTGTTTAAGGTTACTCAGCTAAGGACCTCACTGTATCACCCTCAGACTGATGGTTTAGTTGAGAGGTTTCTTCAGAACTTTCAGGAATATGCTAAATACAATGGTGGATTTGTTATCCTACTTATTACTGCCCATTAGAGAGGTTCCACAATCTCCCATGGGGTTCTCATCTTGTAATTTTCTCACCCAAGGGGTTTGCTGGATATTGCAATATGACTTCACTGGGGGGTGCGGACCACACTGGGTGTAACTCTGAGAGGGGGTGACATAAATATGTGGCTCATCCTCAGTGACAGGGAGCCGTACGCTGTATCTACAGTACTTGCCTCTGCTCATGACCGGACTTGGGTCCACTACTGGAAGGTGCCACTAGTTACTTCTACATCTGGATAGCGGCAGGTGCCCTCCAGGTGTCAGTTCTGCATGCTACCTGGGCGGTGACACTTAGAACTGAGTTCCCCCTCTTATACTACCCCGCTGTGGTAGAGACAGTGGGCCTTATTCAGACCCGGCCGCAAGCGCTGAGTGCTCGCAACCGGGTTGATGTTTGCCCACTGGGCATGCGCATGTCGGAGCCGGTTCTGACATGTGCATGCACGAGACCCAGCTAATGATGGGTGCTCTGTCGCTACGGGTGTCGCACCAAAGGGGGTGAGCTGTCAATGGTTATTGACAGCTCGCCCTGTTTGGGAGGCGGACAGGGGGGGTGGCCGGCCAAACGGAGTTGTTCCCGATGAAACGCTTTCCGTTTGGGGGCGGCCGCACTGACATCAGCAGTGATGTCAGTGGGGAGCTTCCTGCTCGATCAGAGCAGGAAGCTCCCTGGGGCTTGCGCTTGCCAAGACCCAACCTTAGAGTCTCGTTGAAAGCCACAATGGTCGCAATGGTCCTGACCATTGAGACCATCAACCTGGTCGCCCGCTAGAGCTGTGGGTGGTAACCCACAGCTTAGCTAGCGACCAGGAGGCCACACTTCACACCACAAGCAGCCGCCCTCATTCAGAGCGACCGCTTGTATCTAGCGATCGACTCTGAATGAGGGCCAGTGTCTTACCTGCCGCTCTTTGGGCTTCCTGGGGGCCCACACCTCACACCCTGCACCCATGTTCTTTAACTTTGTTAGTACTTACCTGTCCGTGATTCAGTCACTGGGAATAATGGAGCTGCAGCCATTTTCCTGGAGACCTGCACATGCCTAGCACAATGCTGGAGTCTACTACTAGCTTCTGCTGCTGGCTACTAGTGCTAGAGAGGAGGGGACCCAGATGGTGACAGCACATGGGCACCCAGCTCAGTTAATATGCCCCTGCCTCCCGATCTTCCTGCTCAAGACATTTCTCCCTGTATCCGGTCTTCCCCTGGTTCACTGTGCACTTCATCTCCCCCGCAGCACTGGGGGTTCTGCACTGTGGGCTCTGCAGCTGATATAATGGGTGCTGTGCTGTGCTGCAAGTTGTGGTCTGGGACAGGTTGAACTCCGCTCTGTGAACTCTGCGGCCTCTCAGTGCTTCTGGGCAGCTGAGCTAAGAAAAATGTTAGTTGTTATTGTTATTACTGGGGGACGGGGGGTTGTCTCCCTATGTTGCTTCTCTTCTCACCTTTTTCATCTTAGGTGTCTGTATTCTGCCTCCTGACCACGTTATATTGTCACTCTTAGGGCAAAATTTACTAAAGGTTAATTTTTGGTCAGTGGTGATTTTGGGGAAATTTTTAATCAGTTTTGGAAATCGGAGATTCATGAAAGTCGAAATCAATATCAAATCGACCTAAAAATAGACTTCAAAACAAATTAGAGCATCAGCCCAACCACCGATACTTTTACATACACGACTATAGAAACTGGGGGTTTTACTAATGATGAGTTTGGAAACTGACAGCAAATCAACCAAAAATCAACATCAAAATAGACAACAAAATAAAATAGAACTGACAGGTGTGTTTGACTTCTAAACCAGTTCTAATGGGCCAAACTTCATTATGTTGCCTATAAAAGAGGGTCACAAGCATGTTGCCCAAGTGCGCATGCGCACGACGGAGGCGGCTCCGTCGTGCGCATGCGCGAGACCCAAATAACGAAGGCCAAACAGTCGTTATGGGACCAAAGGGGGCGTGATGTCTATGGTGATTGACAGCATGCCCCCTTTGGTGGGCGTGCCAGGGGTGTGGTTGCCCAGACGGAGGTGTTCCCATGGGAACGCCTACTGTCTGGGGCCGGCCCCACTGACATCACTAGTGATGTCAGTGGGAATGATTTTGGCTCTGATAGAGCCAAAAGCACTCCAGGGCTTGCGGCAGCGAGACCCTACCGCAGGGTCTCATCGCAAGCCCGATGGTCGCGATGGTCTTGACCATCGCGACCATCATTTTGGCCGCTCGCTATAGCTGTGGGTGGTCACCCACAGCTATGCGAGCAACCAGGAGGCCGCTCCAAAAAGGAGGAGGGACGGCCCTGATTCAGAGCGAGCGCTATGTCAGAGCGTCCGGCTCTGAATCAGGGCCTGTGTCTGTAGGAATAATGGCATTAGAAGGCTATAATCTGCTCTATCACATCACCACCTGACTGAGAGGAGCCTGAATCCGAGGAACAGCAGCAGCTTATTTAGGTACCGCATTGCCTCGCAGGTCTAGGTTCTTCCATGTGTGATTAAATCTCAATGCATTGTCTGCTGGTGAGGTCATACAGATGTTCAATCACCCCAACATGATGCTGTATAACCTCGTGAAAACGCAAACTGAGCCAGATGCTGCACGGTCACACACCCTATCAGGCCACAGTCACACACTCTATCAGACCACGGTCACACACTCTATCAGACCACGGTCACACACCCTATCAGGCCTGCACGGTCACACACCCTATCAGGCCTGCACGGTCACACACCCTATCAGGCCACAGTCACACACTCTATCAGACCACGGTCACACACCCTATCAGGCCTGCACGGTCACACACCCTATCAGACCTGCACGGTCACATACCCTATCAGGCCACGGTCACACACCCTACCAGGCCACGGTCACACACCCTATCAGGCCACGGTCACACATCCTATCAGGCCACGGTCGTACACCCTATCAGGCCACGGTCGCACACCCTATCAGGCCACGGTCGCACACCCTATCAGGGCACGGTCACACACCCTATCAGGCCACGGTCGCACACCTTATCAGGCCACGGTCGCACACCCTATGGGAGCAATAAAGTACATACACATAGGGCTAAGACCACCTAGGTATAGGGCAATTATTTACAGAAATAGGCACCATGAATGTACAGGAGGTGTGTGGTGCAGACAAAAAAATTACAAGTGTGCTCTCTGGCTATCCTGGTTCCTGTCACAATGCCGAATCCTTAGTACATTATCCCTCTATGCTAAGTTTGAGGCAGACCAAATGCCTGTGAAATGGCTACTGAGTAAGTTAAGTATATAATCTTGTAACTACTTGTATATTGAAACTATGTATATATATTTAGGGGACTCCCTCTTTATACACACAGCAGCCATAGAAACAGGATACAAGTCTGGGGTTCTCGTACAAACTGGTCGGCGCCAGTCTTTATTGTGCCAAATGAACATAAACATAAACAAAACATAAACATAAGTCCTAGCCCTCTGGTCTGCTTACAAAACAGACTTCTCCTGGGGTTTTTTAGAACACATAGGCCAAAAACCTAGGACAAATGTACCTACCATTGACCACTTTACCAGTGCTTCTATCACATATCTCCCCCCTTTGTTTCAACCTGTGGGGACGGAGCAAATGCAGCCCCCAAACAATTGACACATGACAAAGCTTCTGCATTGGCCAGCTGGCTTCCTGGCCTGTGTTCTACCATAAATTTAAAGGTTTGTAATGCCAAGAACCATCTCGTTATTCTCACATTACTGTCCTTATTTTCTGACATCCACTTCAGAGGGACATGGTCAGTGATGAAGGTGAACTTTTCTCCCACCAAGTAGTACCTGAGAGTCTCTAACGCCCACTTTATGGCGAATGCTCCTTTCTCAACCTTAGCATAGTTTCTTTCATGTATATTTAATTTCTGGCTTAAAAAGAAAATCGGGTGTTCTTCACCCTCTTTGCTTTGGGACAGGACCGCTCCAATGCCTACATCTGATGCATCAGTTTGTACAACAAACTCTCTGTCAAAATCATAGGTCATCAGAACTGGTTGGGTACATAACGCTATTTTTAACTCCTGGAAAGCCTTCTCTGCTTCAGGACCCCATTCCACCATAACTTTCTATTTGCCTTTGGTAAGGTCAGTCAGTGGGACTCCAATGGTGGCAAAATTGGGTATAAACCTCCTATAATACCCAGTGATCCCTAAGAAGCCTCTCCCCTGCTCTTTATCCATGGGTCGTGGCCAGTTTTATATTGCCTCAATCTTATTGAGCTGTGGCTTTATCAAACCTCTGCCAATGGTGTACCCAAGATATTTTACTTCTTCCATCCCCAGACAACACTTTTTTGGGTTGGCTGTCAAACCTGCCCTATAGATGGAGTCCAACACTGCTTGTACTCTGGGCAAGTGAGACTGCCAATCAGGACTATGAATGACCACGTCATCAAGATAAGCAGCAGCATATTGTCTATGGGGCCTTAGAATCCTATCCATCATTCTTTGAAAAGTAACAGGTGCCACTTCTGGTGCAGAAAAACCTGTCTTTTCTTTGGCATTCTCAGTTAACGGCACTTGCCAATACCCTTTGGTTAAGTCAAGAATGGATAAATATCTGGCTGCCCCCAGCCTTTCAATTAGTTCATCCACCCTAGGCATAGGGTAGGCATCAAACTTTGACACACTGTTCAATTTCCAGAAGTCATTGCAGAATCGCACACTCCCGTCGGGTTTTGGAATGAGCACAATGGGACTTGACCACTCACTATGCGATTCTTCAATTACACCCAACTGTAATATTTTTTTAATTTCCTTCTGATTCTCTTTGGGCTTCTGGTAACCTATAGGGCTTTAGGTTAACCTTAACCCCTGGGTCAGTGATTATGTCATGCTTGATGACCATGTGTTTTCCCTGGTAGGTCAGAAAACAAAACCCTATTTCTGATCAGAAATTCAGTAACTTCCTGCTGTTGACTGGCTGACAGGGTTTTTGCCACTGTCACTTCGGGTACCATGGGCCCTGGGTTTTCTGGAGGGGCTCGGAAGGCTGACAGTGCTGCTCTATCCTTCCAGGGTTTTATAAGGTTTACATGGTATATCTGTTCTGGCTTTCTTTTCCTCGGCTGGTAAACTTTATAATTGACCTGCCCCACTTTTTCTAAGATTTTAAAAGGTCCTTGCCATGTAGCCAAAAGTTTACTTTCCACTGTGGGAACCAACACCAACACTCTGTCCCCAGGTGCAAAGTTGCGTAAGCGAGCATTGCGGTTGTCTACCCTCTGCTATGCCTGTTGGGCCTGTTCCAAGTGCTCTCTCACTATCGGCGCCACAGCAGCAATTCTTTCTTGCATTTGGGAAACATGCTCAATAACTGTTTTATACGGACTGGACTGCCCCTTCCATGTCTCTTTGGCAATGTCAAGTAACCCCCTTGGATGTCTCCTGTACATCAAATCAAAAGGGGAGAACCCTGTGGAGGATTGGGGAACCTCTCTTATGGCCAACAGCAAATAAGGTAACAAGTAATCCCAATCGCTACCATCTTTGTCCACTACTTTCCTTAGCATGTGTTTTTAAAGTTTTATTACACCTCTCCACTAACCCATCAGTGTGGGGATGGTACACTTCTTAATTGGTCAATTTTAAACAGGCAGCATAACCCCTTCATGATTTTTTACATAAATGGGGTACCTTGGTAAGTCAGGATCTCCTTAGGTACTCCCAACCTGCTAAAGACATGGACTAATTATCTAGCAATGGTCTTGGTTGACGTATTGCCTAACGGTATCGCTTCCGGGTACCGGGTAGTGTAATCCATTATCACCAGCATATATTGATGGCCCCGGGCAGATTTCATTAATGGCCCAACCAAATCCAAAGCTATTCTTTCAAATGGAACCTCAATAATGGGTAACTGTACCAGGGGACTTTTGAAATGTGGCATTGAAGCATGATACTGACATTCAGGGCAGGATGCACAATAGTCAGATACCTCTTTATGGACCCCGGGCCAAAAAACCGTCTGCACAATTCACTCAGTAGTTTTCTCTACCCCTAGGTGGCTTACCGTTATATGACCATGGGCCAGTTCTAACACTGTTCTTCTGTATGCTTTGGGAACTATTAATTGTTCCACAATATCTTCCCCCTTCTTAGTCACCTGATACAACAAATCCTGACATACTGCTATGTGAGGATATGACAAAGGACTACCGGGGTCTATGCATTTACCATTAATCACCCTGACATTCTCCCTGGCTTTTACCAGAGTAGAGTAATTCAACTGCTCCACGGCAAAGACCTCTCTCCTCACCTGAAGATCAGGCAGGTGGTCCACAGGCTCAATAGCACTCCCCACCTCAGTGGTAGGCACACCACTTGGCGAGCCACCATCACGCTCTGCATTCTCTAGTTCGCCAATCATACTAGAAAAAGGAAACATCTCTGACTCTGCTACTACTACTGGTTGCGTAAATTAGCATATTTTTATTTTTTGGGCTATTTTTGTTTGTTAATTGGATATTAAATAAGATACCAAACCCAAAGAAATTTAAATTCCCAAACAATAGTCCCTATATTTCTAAAGTTCACAAACACATGTTTTTTTTTTTTGTGGTTTTTAAAGTAAAAGTGCTTTTTTGGTTGTGGAACTGCACATCCCAGCATGCCATTCCAGAGTAAATACATGCCTTTTTTGCAATACTGTTGCACGCCAGGGCCGGATTTGTTCTACCATACTATTTTAAGAAAAATATTTTATGTTGGAAGAAGGTACAAAAAACACTTTGTCATTGAAGATGAAATTTTTTATTGTTTTTCATTTTTTGTTTTTTTGATAATTCAAAAACCAGAATATTTAGCAATTTCGTTTTTTAAAAATGCATCATTGAAAATATATTTTTTAAACATAAAAAAACCAAACAATTTAATTAATTAAAAATACATGAATTTCTGGACGAATTTGGTTTTGGATTACCAACAGAAAATGAAGAAGTGGACACACTTGCAGATGTGGGTGAGGAAAGTGTGCCTGTGCCGCCACCAGATAAGCCTCCTCCACCTCCTACAAACTCATCACCTCAAAATGTGGCAGGCCCATCACATGGAACAATACAAAATCAAGATAAATCTTGTGGGCCCTTCCAGGGGCACTAACCAGATTAAATTTTTGGACATACATTTGGAAAGTTCTGGGTGAAATAAATTCAAGATCATCAATCGGATTTCTTCTTCTTTGTTGCCGACTCCGGTAAGCTGAATTTCCGGAGCCGGGTGGACCGTCGTGGACCCTGCTGGGTGCTCAGTCAGGGCACTGGTCCACCCCACCTGCTATTGGGCCAGTCAGATGTTCTTTCATCTCCGTGACATCTTGGCTTATGGTCCTTAGACTGGAGGTTTGTTCCAACATGCTGGCCTGGACAGCCTCCATGGCTGCTGACTGCCTTAACACTGCCACCCTAAGCCCATCCAGGACTTGGGTAAGGGTGGCAGTGGAGGATGGGGGAGGCACAATTGATGGAGGTTGGGCCGTCATCCCATCCATCTGCAGGCTTTCAGCCATGTCACTTCCTAAAAAATGTGTAAAAAAATAAAAATTAATATAAAGTAATATAATAAAAAGACAGATACCGAGCCAGGTGTATGCAAATTTTCTTTCTACAGAAGGAGGCTAGATGGATCCACACTTTACAGACCCTACATCCCCTAGGTCTGAATGAGAGTCTCTCACTTACTTGCTTTTTATAATCCACACATTCTTTATAATGTGCACATTCTTAGCCACTGTCCCTGGTCCATGTTAGTGCCACAGCCCTTAATGATGAGCCCAATTAGGTATATTTTGTGACTTCAGTCATCGGTCCCACACTTTGACATGTATCTTTCGGCCAGATACATACATGATATTTATCTTGTTTGCAGTCATGCCTATGCATTTTGTGTTACATGTTTATGTTTCTTTATTGATGTACAGTGTGCACTGCTATGATGAGCCTGGTGTGTGCACGCACCCTCATCGACATGCCCATCGCTATGCTGATCCCTGTCCCTGAGTCGCACCGTACATCATGTGATGTGTTTTTTGTTGTCAGTTGTTGTGGTGATGGCACGGGTGTGGACCACGCCTCCCGCTCTGGGCTGGAGCGCTGGCGTGTCTCAGGAGCGTGACGTCATCAGCGGCCGCTGCAGTGGGGGAGACCATGGAGGTGATTGATGCACATGGGTGAGTAGACAGCTATTTATATTTTGTTTTTGCATACTTTCTTCACGTCTTGATAAAAGCGCTGAGCGCTGAAACGTTGACATACATCACCGGCTCCATCTGGTCTGCTGAGACCTGTTGAGTGCCCTCCGTTTCTCTGTGTATATCTGCATATCTCAGGCACATTGAGGACCTCATTCAGAGTCGGTCGTTGCGGCCGCACGGTCGTAGGGGAAAGGGGCCGGATATGCAAATGAAGCGATCACAAGTTGCGGTCCTAAGATGAGATCGTTAGCTGAATGACCGAGGGTTAGAAGCGGCCGTAAGACTAAATCACGCCCCCTTCTCGTTCACAACACACGTCATCTCCTGGGATATAAGGATTAATCGCGAGCATCGGGAACCATCGGAACTGGTCGTAGCGCTTAAGGTTTACCATACCTTCTCTTAAGCACTACGATCATGTCAGTGTAAAAACCTCCCATGTCACATGTGCCATGACGCTACTTTGTTAATTATGCACTCTCATAAACCGTATGCACTCCCATAAAACGCCGTTCGCATAATTAGGCACGCCTGCGTTCGGATCTCCACTCCCCCATTTTCAAGCACCTTCCCCTGTTACCAACCACAAACGCCTCAATTTGTCACTCAAACTACCGACCTGGCTGTGTTCAAGGAGAGAAACATTTCTGATCGTAGCAGCTAGTTTGCGCACGCGCATTGCGAACTTTACACATGCGCAGTTTAGCGAACATCGGTGGCGTACGACCGTGCGACCGCAACAACCGACTCTGAATGAGGTCCTTAGTGCTTTATTTGTGAGTGCCGGATTTTTCTGTTTCTATATATATATATATTTTGAGAGCGAGAATATATAATTAGACAAACAAAGTTGGGGGAAGTCCAATTTACTAACGGCAGCCTATGTAAATTCTAAGTAAAAAAAAATGTGCGCTTTTTCACTGATTGCAACTGCATCATAAGCAATTAAAGGATACATCAAAAGCTCCGATGAGAACGCATGCCTCACAAGTGCTGTGAGCACTTCCGATAGTCCTCGATGTATCAATGTTTTTAAACACTACCTGGAGATGACGTGGGCTACTGGGCGGCTCACCATACTCTACTGGGCATCTGCATATACAAAGCTATGGCTCGTACAGGCAAAGTGGGCGTGCTTATGCCTAGGCGAGCGATCGCTTCCCATGGCATCACTTTCAAAAATTAGCATACGCAGGATGCGAGCGATCGCGCCCTAGCGAGTGGGTCTGAATGAGGTCCAAAGTACAATGTAATATGTAATAATAACACTATGTACAATGTATTATATATGCAACAAAGCACAATGTAATATGTAATAATAACACTATGTACAATGTATTATATATGCAGCAGAGCACAATGTAATATGTAATAATAATACTATGTACAATGTAATATGTAATAATAATACTATGTACTATGTATAATGTAATATGTAATAATAATACTATGTACAATGTAATAATAATACTGTGCACTGTGGGCCTGATTCAGAGCCGCTCGCTCTGACAGAGCGCTCGCTCTGAAACAGGGCCGGGCTTTTTTTTTTTTGGAGTGGCCACCCACAGCTATAGCAAGCGGCCATGATGATGGTTGCGACTAGACCCTTGTGGTAGGGTCTCGTTCATCGCAAGCCCCAGAGAGCTTTCGGCTCTAACAGAGCCGGAAGCTCTCCACTGACATCACTTGTGATGTCAGTGGGGCTGCCCCCAAACGGCAGGCGTTCTCATGGGAACGCCTCCGTTTGGGCAGCCACCCCCCCTGGCCCGCCCACCAAAGGGGGCGAGCTGTCACTCAACATCAACAGCACGCCCCCTTTGGTGCGAGACCCGGAGCGACGGTTTGCCCGTCGCTAGCCGGGTCTCGCGCATGCGCACGACGGAGCCGGCTCTGTCTTCTTCATGCGTTGTGGGCCACCATCGACCCAGTTGCGAGCGCTCAGCGCTTGCGACCGGATCTGAATCAGGCCCAATGTACAATGTAATATGTAATAATAATACTATGTAGAATTTAATATGTAATAATAATACTATGTACAATGTAATATGTAATATTAATACTATGTACAACGTATTATACAGTGCATCCGGAAAGTATTCACTACGCTTCACTTTTTCCACATTTTGTTATGTTACAGCCTTATTCCAAAATGGAATAAATTCGTTTTCGTCCTCAAAATTCTTCACACAATTCCCCATAATGACAACGTGTAAAAAGTTCTTTTGCGATTTTTGCAAATTTAAAAAAAAGTAAATAAATAAGAAATCACATGTACATAAGTATTCACAGACTTTGCTCAATACTTTTTTGATGCACCTTTGGCAGCAATTACAGCCTCAAGTCTTTTTGAATATGATGCCACAAGCTTGGCACACCTATCTTTGGGTAGTTTTGCCCATTCCTCTTTGCAGCACCTCTCAAGCTCCATCAGGTTGGATGGGAAGCGTCGGTGCACAGCCATTTTCAGATCTCTCCAGAGATGTTCAATCGGATTCAAGTCTGGGCTCTGGCTGGGCCACTCATGGACATTCACAGAGTTGTCCTGAAGCCACTCCTTTGATATCTTGGGTGTGTGCTTAGGGTCGTTGTCCTGCTAAAAGATGAACCGTCTCCCAGGCTGAGGTCAAGAGCACTCTGGAGCAGGTTTTCATCCAGGATGTCTCTGTACATTGCTGCATTCATCTTTCCCTCTATCCTGACTAGTCTCCCAGTTCCTGCCGCTGACAAACATCCCCAGAGCATGATGCTGCCACCACCATGCTTCACTGTAGGGATGATATTGGCCTGGTGATGAGTGGTGCCTGGTTTCCTCCAAACATAACGCCTGGCATTCACACCAAAGAGTTCAATCTTTGTCTTATCAGACCAGAGAATTTTGTTTCTCATGGTCTGAGAGGTGCATTTTGGCAAACTCCAGGCGGGCTGCCATGTGCTTTTTACTAAGGAGTGACTTAGTAAAAGTCTGGCCACTCTACCATACAGGCCTGATTGGTGGATTGCTGCAGAGATGGTTGTCCTTCTGGAAGGTTCTCCTCTCTCCACAGAGGAATGCTGTAGCTCTGACAGAGTAACTATCGGGTTCTTGGTCACCTCCCTGACTAGGGCCCTTCTACCCCAATCGCTCAGTTCAGATGGCCGGCCAACTCTAGGAAGAGTCCTGATGGTTCCGAACTTCTTCCATTTACGGATGATGGAGGCCACTGTGCTCATTGGGACCTTCAAAGCACCAGATATTTTTCTGTACCCTTCCCCAGATTTGTGCCCAAAGACAATCCTGTCTCAGAGGTCTACAGACAATTCCTTGGACTTCATGCTTGGTTTGTGCTCTGACATGCACTGTCAAGTGTGGGACCTTATATAGACAGGTTTATGCCTTTCAAAATCATGTCCAATCAAATGGATTTACCACAGGTACACTTATGTACATGTGAATTCTTAGTGTTTCTTTTTTTATTAAATTTGCAAAAACCTCAAAAAAACTTTTTACATGTCATTATGGGATATTGACCCTCATTCAGAGGCGGTCGCAAGAAGCGAGCGCTCGCTCTGAATGAGGGCGGCCACTTGGCTTTTCAAGTGCGGCCTCCTGGTCGCTAGCTAAGCTTTGGGTTACCACCCATAGCTTTAGTGACCGACCAGGTTAATGGTCGCAATGGTCAAGACCATCGCGTCCATTGGGGCTTGCGATGAGACCCTAAGGTTGGGTCTCGGCAACCGCAAGCCCCAGGGAGCTTCCTCCTCTGATCGAGCAGGAAGCTCCTCACTGACATCACTGCTGATGTCAGTGCGGCCGCCCACAAAACGGCAGGCGTTTCTTAAGGAACGCTTCCGTTTGTGAAGCCACCCCCCGCCACGCCTACAATACGGGGCGAGCTGTCGATCAACATTGACAGCCGCCCCTTTTGTAGTGAGCTCCAGAGCAAGAGAATTTCTCTCTCGCTGCGGGGCTTGCGCACGCGCAGTGCGGCCGCTGCGCGTGCGCAGGGTCTAAACATTGACCTGGTTGTGAGCGTTCAGCGCTTGCGACCGGGTCTGAATGAGGTCCATTGTGTGTAGAATTTTGAGGACAAAAATGAATTTATTCCATTTTGGAATAAGGCTGTAACATAACAAAATGTGGACAAAGTGAAGCATTGTGAATACTTTCCAGATGCACTGTATATGCAACAGGGCACAATGTAATAATAATACTATGTACAATGTAATATGTAATAATAATACTATGTAAAATGTAATATGTAATAATGATACTATGTACAATGTAATATGTAATAATAATAATACTATGTACAATGTATTATATATGCAGCAGAGCACAATGTAATATGTAATAATACTATGTAGAATGTAATATGTAATAATAATACATTGTACAATGTAATATGTAATGATAATACTATGTACAATGTAATATGTAATAATAATACTATGTACAATGTAATAATAATACTATGTATAATGTAATAATAACACTATGTACAATGTATTATATATGCAGCAGAGCACAATGTAATATGTAATAATAATACTATGTACAATGTAATATGTAATAATACTTTGTACAATGTAATAATAATACTATGTACAATGTATTATATATGCAGCGGAGCACAATGTAATATGTAATAATAATACTATGTACAATATAATATGTAATAATAATACGATGTACAATATAATATGTAATAATAATAATATGTACATTGTAATATGTAATAATAATACAATGTACATTGTAATAATAATACTATGTACAATGTATTATATATGCAGCGGAGCACAATGTAATATGTAATAATAATACTATGTACAATGTAATATGTAATAATAATACTATGTACAATGTAATAATAATACTATGTACAATGTATTATATATGCAGCGGAGCACAATGTAATATGTAATAATAATACTATATACAATGTAATATGTAATAATAATACTATGTACAATGTAATAATAATACTATGTACAATGTATTATATATGCAGCGGAGCACAATGTAATATGTAATAATAATACTATGTACAATGTAATATGTAATAATAATACTATGTACAATGTAATAATAATACTATGTACAATGTATTATATATGCAGCAGAGCACAATGTAATATGTAATAATAATACTATGTAGAATGTAATATGTACAGGGCCATCTCTTCCATTGGGCTTGTTGGGCAGTTGCCCAAGGGCCCAAAGCTTGTAGGGCCCCCCTGCAGCCACGGGCAGTTGGTAAATTTGTGAAATTTTTATGATGGACGCCGGCACACTGTATTCCGATCTTACCTCCCCCACCCCATCCCCCACACCTGTGATGAGTACTCACCTCAGTCCCAGCTTCACTTCATCCGCCGGCTTCAGGCCAGTCAGACAGAGTCTCTCTGCATGTGTGGGAGGTCTGAAGGCCATGCAGGAGGGTTTCATTTTATTGACCATTTCAATTTTTTTCCCGTGTATGAGTGGGCAGGTGCCCCAGTGCATTGCTTTGCCCAGGGCCCACACTGCTGTTAAGACAACCCTGAATATGTATATGTAATAATAATACTATGTAGAGGGGGGCGTGGCTTGGTAGCCTAAGATGGTGGACGCTATTCCCTGTGCTCCACATTGGCTTCACCGACTTTAGACTTTCCCTGCCTACTAGTTGAGTAAATATCAACCAGTCTCTACCCGGTGCCCTGCTGAAGGCATGGACGCCCGTTGAGCCGGTTTGTGGAGCTCCTTGTGCCCTGCTGATGCCAGCGCTGTGATTCCCCTTTCCTGGGAGACTCCCACCGCCATTTCCCTCAGTGCCTGGCCCTGCCCGTCGCGGCTTACCTTCTGCCTGAGTCGCCGAGGTGACTGATTCTCTCGCTCGCAGTTGATCTCTCAGAAGCCACTGGGGATCCCTGTAGTGTCACCGACCCAGCACATGACTTCCCCCTCTACTGACAGAGCCGTTGCCTCTCACTGATAAGGCGGCTCGTCCAGTACCCGATTGCGGCTGCACCACCTCTCACTCTGCAGCGGGTCCCGCAGCCGACACATGACCACATCCTCTCCCTATAGAACCGCTGCCTCCCACTGATACAGCAGCCTCACTGGCTTCCATTGTTCTGGCTATTCCTGCATCCGGAACCACACCGCAAGGGACTACAGTTGACAAGACTCCACACTGCCATCGGCTGACTTGCTTGTCCAGTGAATTGGACCCCCCGGAGAGCACTGTCAACCCCTTTTTCTCCCAAGTACCTGCATGCCCCTTCTGCGTGGTTCTAGATTACAGGTATCCCTAGCTCCGGCTTGACTGTTCCTCCTCTACCAGTGCTGGATCTCCATCTGGTGGCCACTGCATATATTTACATCCCAACTGCACACTTACACTACTGCAAATATTGCCTTTGATATTAGTGGGATTGAATTTTCATATGTTACAGCTGCGTGGCCTATAGGGTGTGGCCACACATTATACTATATGGCCTAACGACTTTGTTACTACAGTACTAGATATTTGTAGTTTTTCCTTACAGTGGGTTAACTCATCCCATTCAAGTTCCAGGTGTGCCTCGCTGATAAGAAATTACAACTCTCCCCTACACCTTTCTACGTTTTAATATACATACATATATATTTTCTTTCTGACCTCAACCGCCACTATGCCTAGTAGGCACAAGAAATCAGGTTCTCAAGGCCTTGTATCCTACTTTAAAGCAGCCCAAGCAAGCGACTCTCAGAAACCGCCCTCTACTGCGTCATTAGGCGATGTTTCTGAGGTGGATTCAGAAGTGGAAGATTCGGCGGCCCCATCTACCAAAGCAGATATCGCTGCTATCCTAGCTGAGATGCGAAGCTTCCATCAGGCTATTCATTATGAGGTCCACAAAGCTCTCTCCCGCCTACAAGCAGAGGTCACCGGCCTAGGTTCGCGTGTAGATGCTCTTGAGAGGAAACAAGAAGAGATCATTAGTTTCCAACAGATGTCTGAACAGGACAATATCCAACTAACTCGGGACCTTGTGTTGATTGCTGACAAACAAGAAGACCTTGATAACAGGGGACGTAAAAATTATCTCCGGATCCGAAATATCCCTGAATCTGTGGAGACTACCCATCTTGAGGATTACCTTTTATGTCTCTTCCGCTCCCTTGCCCCTTCCATTTCGGATGATATGCTCCTCCTCGACCAAGCCCACTGGGCCCTTCAGCCTCGCTCCCAAGCTTCGGACTCACCAAGAGAAGTAATACTTAGATTCCACTACTTCAAGGCAAAAGACCAGGTCTACTCCCAGGCCAGGCATTCTCCCGACATTGCCTTTGAGGGTGCCAACCTTTCGATCTTTCAGGACCTCTCCCCTCTTACTCTTGCTAAGAGACGTGAAATGAAAGATATCACCAAAATACTACGTTAACATCCGCTATCACTGGGGCTTCCCCTTCAGTTTACAGATTTGAGCAGATGGCAAGCTTCTTTCAGCAAGGTCCCCAGACGAGGCCTTACATCTGCTCTCACAATTGCATCTTTCACCTCCTGCCACGAATGGCCCTCCCAAGGATGATGCGAGGCCCTCATCCTCAAAGGCCGCTGGCCCTCCGGAAACTGGTGTGAGGTCCTTCTCTCAACAAGCTCCGAAGAACGTCTGGCGCACAGTTGGCGCTAGTCCTCATTCTGCTGTAGTGACCTAATTTACCTACTGATCCCCCTCTTTGTCATTTAATATTTTTCCCTATGTGGGAACTAGGGGCCTGATTCAGACCTGCTCGCGAGCGCTGAGCGCTCGCAAGCGGGTCGATGGTGGCCCAGTGCGCATGACGGAGCCAGCTCCGTCGTGCGCATGCGCGAGACCCAGATAGCGATGGGCAAACCATTGCTCCGGGTCTCGTACCAAAGGGGACGTGCTGTCGATGTTGAGTGACAGCACTCCCCCTTTGGTGGGCGTGCTGGGGGCGTGGCTGCCCAGACGGAGGCGTTCCCATGGGAACGCCTACCGTCTGGGGCCGGCCCCACTGACATCACGAGTGATGTCAGTGGGAGAGAATTCGGCTCTGTTTGAGCCGAAAGCACTCCAGGGCTTGCGGCAACGAGACCCTACCACAAGGGTCTCGTCGCAAGCCCGATGGTCACGATGGTCTTGACCATTGCAACCATCTTCCTGGCCGCTCGCTATAGCTGTGGGTGGTCACCCACAGCTATGCGAGCGGCCAGGAGGACGCTCTAAAAATCAGGAAGGACGGCCCTGATTCAGAGCAAGCGCTCTGTCAGAGCGTCCGCCTCTGAATCAGGCCCTAGGTCCCTTTATTGGATTATTTTTGATAATGTTCAATTGTTTCTCTTACTGATACTGATCTTAGTTTCAAATTAATATTTGGTTACATTATACTGTGTAATGCTCTGTACAATGTTTCCATTTCACTCTTAGTGTACCCCCAGTTGTCCCACTATCTTTGCAACTTTTTCTAACTCCACAGGTCACCAATTTGTCCTCCCATTTTAGGTGTTGACTATTTTACTGACCTGGTCCGCCCAATGTCTTTCCTCGTATTATTTAAATTATTAAAATAGACAGTAGGGCAATGTATAGTTCTGATACTAGTTGCTTTATATATCCTGATGTTATCACTGTGATATGCTAAATTCAGTTTTACTGTATTTTATACTAAACCTTAACACGCTCGATGTTTACTTAACATGGTAACTGTCCCCTTTTCACTATCCTTTCTATGGAGGTTGCATTGCCTAATTCCTTCCCTAACCTACATACATGTCCCCTCTTCTCCCTTTAAGTAACTTCTTTTCTTGTATTGTTTTTACTATTAGTTCACACCTGGAGCTTGTCGTCTCCTTTATTGTATCCCTCTAACATAGAGCTCCCCCCTTGGCATTGTTGTCCACTCACCCCCGTGTGGTCATAATGACTGGCCTCGGACGCTTTAGGCTTCTTAGCCAACTTCTTCCGTGGGTCCGACCATAAGGACGGGGCCTTCCCCGTTCCTCACCCTCTCTTTCCTCCTTTTCCTCTCCTCTCTTTGGTTTATTACTCGCCTATTCTCTTTTGACCATTTCTTTGCTCGTCACTCTCTATACTCCTCCATGACTACCAAATTGCTAACATTTAACGTTAGAGGTCTAAACAGCCCGCAACGTCGATCCACCCTATTTCACACTCTCCGCCAACTTCAAGGTGATATTATATTGTTACAGGAGGCCCATTTCGCTGGTACTCATCACCCCGAACTTAAATCTAAATACTTCCCCTCCACTTATCATGCATGTGACCCTACTCGTAAAAAGAAGGGTGTTTCTATACTATCCTCTCGTCGTGTCACCTTTGTTCCCTCCTCAGTCATTCGGGACCCAGAGGGACGCTATCTTCTTTTGGTTGGGGAATTAGATAGTACCCTTTTTACGTTTGTTAATGTCTACACCCCCAATTCTGCCCAGCCACGTTTTTTTCGCACTCTAAGTTCGTTGTTGTCCCAACATAGAGGAGGTATAGTGGTCGTGGCAGGTGATTTTAACACTACCTTAGATTCTCGTCTTGATAGATCTAAACCTCCCCCACGCTCGTCTGTTAGCTCTATCCGTGCTAACTCAGATGCTTTACAACAATTTCTTTCTCAACACCTCCTATTTGATGCATGGCGCGTAAAAGAGCCAACTGCTAAGGACTTTACCTTTTACTCACCTGTTCACGATGTCCACACTAGACTGGACATGATTTTCTTGGTATTGACCCTGCGCAGTTAATATTAGATGTCAGTATTCATCCCAGCACCTGGTCAGACCACTCCCCATTCACAGTAGATATTGAATCTCCTTTTCCTCGTAATCATTCTTATCTTTGGCGCTTTAATGATAGGCTCCTTGTAAATCCGGCCCTGCGATCACAGTTGACCTCTGAGATTACAGAGTATTTCTCTCTGAAATCAGTCCTACTGTCTCTTCACAGCTCCTCTGGGATGCCCATAAGGCCGTGGTCCGGGGATCCCTGATTAAGTCAGCGGCTTTTGCCAGGAAGACTAGGACTAAGAGGCTTATTGAACTCATGGACCTCATTGCCCAATTAGATAGAATCCATAAAGCCTCATGCACAGCGGATGATTATCATAAACTTGTGGCTGTCAGAGGAGAACTAGGCCTCCTTCTTACAGCAAAAGCTGAGACTTCTCTTAAATGGCTTAATCAAACATTTTATGAAAAAGGGGATAAAGCTGATAGATTGCGATCTAAACTCTCACAGAACATTGTTCTGATGATTAACTCTCGCACAGGCGACTCTTAGAGATCCCTTATGTATCACTGAAGTTTATAATAAACTTTATAATCTCTCATCTTCTTTGGATAATTCTCTCCCTACTGAGGACTCTATACAAAATTTTTTAACCAGCTGTAATTTACCTAAACTATCTTCCTCAGCTCTTGAATCCCTAAGTGTTGAAGTTGAGGCGCAGGAGATCTCAGAAGTGATAAAGAACCTTTAGGCCAATAAAGCCCCTAGCCCAGATGGCTTTACGGCCACATATTATAAATCCTTTAACTCCTTACTTTCCCCTTATCTTGCTAAGGTGTGATGTCAGGAGGCTCTTTCTCCAAGGAGGCCCTAGAAGCTAGGATTATTGTCATTCCCAAAGAGGGAAAGGAACACTCCAACTGTGCCTACTATAGACCTATCTCGCTGTTGAACACTGATGCTAAGCTTTATGCTAAGATACTTGCAAACCGCCTGAACTCCATATTACCCAGCCTAGTTCATAACGATCAAGTTGGCTTTTCCGGGGAGATAGGCCAACACTGAGGGCCTTTGGCTTAGGTGGTAATTTTCTCCAGGGCATCCAGGCCCTATACACTACCCCTTCAGCTAGGGTCTCCGTGAATGGTTTTCTCTCGTCCCCCTTCCTCATAACCAATGGCACTAGACAGGGGTGCCCTTTGTCACCCCTGATCTTTGCTTTGGTTATTGAACCCCTTGCAGCTCAAATTGGCCTTAATTCAGATATTAGAGGTACCGTACTAGGAAAGGCAGAATATAAAGTGTCCCTTTTTGCCGATGACGTTCTTCTTACTTTAACTCTCCCCACACGTCTCTACCGAAACTCTTTCAAGTTTTGTCTGAATACGGCTCTCTCTCGGGCTACTAGATCAACCTTTCTAAAACTGAATCTCTTGCACTCAATATAGCACCCATGGCCTTGGATCTCCTGCGTCACAATTATAACTTTGCCTGGCACCCCTCTAAAATGAAATATCTAGGAGTCTATATAACAAGCAGATATGACACCCTATTCTCTGCAAATTTTCCCCCTCTGCTCAAAACTATTAAGCTATACCTCCTCCGTTGGCGTGATCTAATTATTTCCTGGTTAGGTAGAATAGTGGCAGTTAAGATGAACCTCGTGCCTAGACTACTCTACCTTTTTCAGACCCTCCCTGTTGTTGTTCCCATTTCGACTTTATTGCAATTACACAGGTGGTTTGTTCAATTTGTATGGAAATCCAAGCCTCCCCGTATCAGTTTTCTCACTCTCTGTCGCCCCATTACCAATGGTGGCAATGGGTTTCCTGATGTTAACCTCTATTACTACGCTACCCATGTAAGCCAGGCAATAGCTTGGTTTGCTTCCTCCCAGTACCTAGGTGGGTAGAAGTCGAGGCTAATGCCTGCGATATCCCTTTTATGTCCACTATAGTAGGTTTATCTGCACCTGACAGACCTCAATCTGTTCGCTTACATCCGGTTATTTCTTTTACATGCTCCATTTGGGATCACTGTACATCTCACTATAATATTACCTCCTACCCATCCCATTACTCCTATATGGTTTAAACAGGCGTTTTCCCCGGGTTTCAACCTCGCCCGTTCTCGCCATGGATTAAAGGTGGGGTTAGGGTGGTATCTGATATCCTCAACTCGGGTGGGTGCGCCTCTCTGGGTTCCATACAAAATAAATTCAACATATCTTCTATCAACACTTTTACTTATATTCAAGTTCGACATTTTATCAATTCCCTCCCCCATAATTCAATTGATAGATCTTTAATGTCATTTGAGTCTTTGTGTCTCCGTAACCCTCTCATGAAAGGTATTATCTCTGTTATTTATAACTTTTTGCTCTCTGTTAAACTCCCAGATACGCCAAATCATGAACTTCAGTGGGAAAAAGATTTAGGGAGCCCACCTGATGAGGACACATGATCTGTGGTGCGGGAGAGGGTGTCTAAGTCCTCTATTTCTTCCTTAATTAAGAAAAATGCCTACAAGGTGTATTATAGATGGTACCTGGTACCTGCCCGTTTGCACAAAATGTATCATTTGGCCTCTGATCAATGTTGGAGAGGGTGTAGTGAAATAGCTACTTTCATACACATATGGTGGTCATGCCCTAAAATAGTCCAATTCTGGGACGGGGTTACCAGTCTCCTCTCGGAAATTTTTAAAATACCACTGATTAAGTCTCCCTGGTCTTTCCTCCTTGGCTGTCCACTTGAGGGCCTTAATAAACATGCTGATAAGCTCTCCTCACATATTTGGAATGCAGCTCGATGTCTAATTGAAGACATTGGAAAGATATTTACCCTCCTCCTCGCCAACAACTCATAAATAAAATTTGGCACATGGCAGCCATAGAGAAAATATCAGCTTATCTCCACAACACCTCCCATAAGTTTCTCATAATTTGGGGTGACTGGTTCCTATATAATAACACCACACCACATGGAACCCTGCCCTCAGGCTTTTCAAACTCCTACTCTAATGTTCATAATTAATTTATATTAGTCATTTGTTGATTTTTTTTCTCCGTTTTACGATGGCGACTTTTATTAAGTTTTTCCAGTATACAAAATAGACCCGGATTCGGCTCTTTCCCACTCACCCTATCCCCCATCTTATTCTTCCTCGTTTTCTTCCTTGTCTTTTCTATTCATTTCTCCCTTCTCTCTTATGCACGTTTTTCTCTTTCGTACTTGTTCTCTTTTGTATTTTGTATCATTATTGACAGTCTATTTTGAATATGTGCTATGATATATAGCAATCTTTATTTTTTTATGTTTAATCTGTTTCCAGATTGGTTTATTGCTATATATGTCTTTTGGATACTTTATTATCCTATATTTTTGTCTCTGGAATATGTCAAATATTTTTCTTGTTCATGCACATATTGTTGTATTTTTTATCTATGTAAAATTCAAAATAAATTTTGTAAAAAAAAAAAAAATTATACTATGTAGAATGTTATATGTAATAATAATACTATGTTGAATGTAACATGTAATAATACTGTGTAATATGTAATAATAATACTATTTACAATATAATATGTAATAATAATACAATGCACTATGTAATATGTAATAATGATACTATGTACAATGTAATATGTAATAATTATACTATGTAGTATGTGTAATGTAATATGTAATAATACTATATACAATGTAATATGTAATAATAATACTATGTATTATTATTATCGTTTATTTATATGGCGCTACAAGTGTTCCGCAGCGCCTTACAAAGTACATAAATAGATTGATTTACAGTGACTTACAATACAATACAATACAGGACAAGGATAATATACAATGGTACATTCATGACCATAACACACAGATAAGCAACAATGCAAAGCAGTGTTAGGTGCCCTGGTAGAGAGTAAGAAGTAGATTATTATTATTATCGTTTATTTATATGGCGCTACAAGTGTTCCGCAGCGCCTTACAAAGTACATAAACAAATAGGTTGATTTACAGTGACTTACAGTACAGTACAATACATTACAGGACATAGATAATATACAATGCTACATTCACAACCATAACACCCAGATAAGCAACAATGCAAAGCAATCAAGTGTTAGGTGCCCTGGTAGAGAGTAAGAAGTAGATGAAGGTATAGTAAGGAGATGCACAAGAGGGTAGAGGGCCCTGCTCATAGGAGCTTACATTCTAAGGTGGAGGGTCAGACAGACAGGGGTGAAACAGAAGGGGTAGACAGGGAGAGAGGAGTATGTAGCAGCAAGTTAAGATGAGAGCTGGAAGGCTTTGATGAAATAGTGGGTCTTGAGAGCACGTTTGAAGGATTGGAGAGAGGTGGAGAGTCTGATGGGAAGCGGGAGAGAGTTCCAAAGGTGGGGAGCAGCGTGGGCAAAATCTTGTAGGCGGGAGTGGGAGGAAGTAATCAATTGGCATGAGAGGCGGCGTGCATTTGTTGAACGAAGAGGGCGGACAGGAGAGTGAAGGGAGATGAGATCAGAGATGTATATGGGGGAAGATTGGGTGAGGGCTTTGTAAGTTAGTGTGAGAACCTTAAATTTGGTTCTAAAAGGGAAGGGGAGCCAGTGGAGGGCTTGTAGGAGAGGGGAGGCAGATGCAGAGCATTTTGAGAGGAAGATGAGCCAAGCAGCAGCATTGAGGACAGACTGGAGAGGGGATTTGGGGAGGCCAGATAGGAGAAGGTTACAGTAGTCCAATCTGGAGATGACCAATGAGTGTTTTAGTGGCATCCTGGGTGAGAAAGGGTCTAATCTTGGAAATATTTTTAAGATGAAAACGACAGGACTGTGAGAGATTCTGGATATGTGGTTTGAAGGAGAGGGAGGAGTCCAGGATAACTCCAAGATAGCGCACTTTGGGGCTAGAGGAGATAGTTGTGCCATCAATTGATAAGGAAATTGTGGGAAGTGAGGTTATGTAGGGGGGAGGGAAGATGATTAGCTCAGTCTTAGACATATTAAGTTTAAGAAATCGCTGGGACATCCAGGAAGAAATAGCAGAGAGACAGTTGGAGACATGAGTGAGGAGAGAGGAGAGAGGTCAGTGGAGGAAAGGTAGATCTGAGTATCATCAGCATAGAGATGATAATGGAGGTCAAAAGAGCTGATGAGTTCACCTAGTGAGGATGTATAGAGTAAGAAAAGGAGAGGTCCAAGTATAGAACCTTGAGGAACACCTACTGCAAGAGGCTGTGGGGGAGAAAAGGAGTCAAGAGAGGAGACAGAGAAGGATCAGTCATAGAGGTAGGAGGATAGCCAGGAGAGGGCAGTGTCACGTAGACCAAGGGAGTGAAGGATTTGCAGAAGGAGAGGGTGGTCCACAGTGTCGAAAGCAGCAGAAAGGTCAAGGAGAATGAGCAGAGAGTAGTGGCCCTTGGATTTAGCAGCATGGAGGTCATTGCTGACTGTTTTGAGGGCTGTTTCAGTGGAGTGGACAGAACGGAAGCCAGACTGAAAATGGTCAAGGAGGGAGTGGGAGGAAAGAAAGGTGGTAAGGCGGTTGTAAACAACACGATCAAGAAGCTTGGAGGTAAAATGGAGGAGGAGAGATGGGACGGTAGTTGGAGAGAGTGTTAGGATCAAGGGAAGGTTTTTTTAGTATGGGGGAGACAAGGGCATTCTTGAATTCAGACGGGACAGTGCCTGATGATAGGGAGAGAGTAAGGAGGTGGGCAAGATGGGAGCAGGCAGAAGGAGAGAGGTAGCGGAGGAGACGTGAAGGGATAGGGTCAAGGGGGGAGGTGGAATGGGGGGGACTGGATGAGGGAAATGACTTCCTCTCCAGATACAAGGGAGAAGAAAGTTAGAGTCGGTAAAATGGAAGTAGAGGGGTGATCTGGGAGGAGAGGAGGTGGATAGCAGGGGGACTGGTGGGATATGATGTCCTGACGTATGGAGTCAATTTTAGATGTGAAGTAGGTAGCAAAGTCAAGGGCAGAGAGCGAGGAGGGGGTGGGCAGAGGAGGGAGTTGAAGGTGGTGAAGAGACGTTGGGGATTTGAGGACTGAGAGGAGATGAGGTTCTTGAAATACTACTATAATATGTAATAATTCTATGTACAATGTAATATGTAATAATACTATGTACAATGTAACAAGTAATAATAGTATGCACAATGTAATATGTAATAATACTATGTACAATGTAACATGTTATAATACTATGTACAATGTAACATGTAATAATAATACTATGCACAATGTAATATGTAATAATACTATGCACAATGTAATATGTAATAATAATACTATGTACAATGTAATATGTAATAATACTATGTACAATGTAATATGTAATAATAATACTATGTACAATGTAATATGTAATAATACTATAAACAATGTAATATGTAATAATACAATGTACAATGTAATATGTAAAAATACTATGCATAATGTAAAATGTAATAATAATACTATGTACAATGTAATATGTAATAAAACTATATACAATGTAATACATAATAATAATACTATGTACAATGTAATATGTAATATGTAATAATACTATGTACAATGTAATAATAATACTATGAACTATGTAATATGTACAATGTAATATGTAATATTATGCATAATGTAATACGTAATAATAATATATGTACACTGTAATACGTAATAATAATACTATGTACAATGTAATATGTAATAATACTATGTACAATGTAACATGTAATAATAGTACTATGTACAATGAAATATGTAATATCACTATGTACAATGTAATATGTAATAATAATAATATGTACACTGTAATATGTAATAATAATATTATGTACAATGTAATATGTAATAATAATACTATGTAATATGCAATAATAATACTATGTACAATGTAATATGTAATAATAATACTATGTATAATGTAATATGTAATAACACTATGTATAATGTAATATGTAATAATACTATGTACAATGTAATATGTAATAATAATACAATGTACAATGTAATATGTAATAACACTATGTACAATGTAATATGTAATAATAATACTATGTACAATGTAATATGTAATAATACTATGCATATGCACAATGTAATATGTAATAATAATACTATGTACAATGTAATAAGTAATAATACTATATACAATGTAATACATAATAATAATAATACTATGTACAATGTAATATGTAATAATACTATGTACAATGTAATAATAATACTATGCACTATGTAATATGTAATAATACTATGAACAATGTAATATGTAATAACACTATGTACAATGTAATATGTAATAATAACACTATGTACAATGTAATAATGATACTATGTACAATGTAATATGTAATAATAATACTATGTACAATGTAATATGTAATAATACTATGTACAATGTAATATGTAATAATAATAATAATACTATGTACAATGTAATAATAATACTATGTACCATGTAATATGTAATAATAACACTATGTACCATGTAATATGTAATAAGAACACTATGTACAATGTAATATGTAATAATACTATGTACAATGTAATAATGATACTATGTACAATGTAATAGGTAATAATAACACTATGTACAATGTAATATGTAATAATAATACTATGTACAATGTAATAATGATACTATGTACAATGTAATATGTAATAATACTATGTACAATGTAATATATAATAATGATACTATGTACAATGTAATATATAATAATGATACTATGTACAATGTAATATGTAATAATAACACTATGTACAATGTAATATGTAATAATAACACTATGTACCATGTAATATGTAATAATAACACTATGTACCATGTAATATGTAATAATAACACTATGTACAATGTAATATGTAATAATAACACTATGTACCATGTAATATGTAATAATAACACTATGTACCATGTAATATGTAATAATGATACTATGTACCATGTAATATGTAATAATAATACTATGTACAATGTAATATGTAATAATGATACTATGTACAATGTAATATGTAATAATAACACTATGTACAATGTAATATGTAATAATGATACTATGTACAATGTAATATGTAATAATACTATGTACAATGTAATATGTAATAATGATACTATGTACAATGTAATATGTAATAATAACACTATGTACCATGTAATATGTAATAATGATACTATGTACAATGTAATATGTAATAATAACACTATGTACCATGTAATATGTAATAATGATACTATGTACAATGTAATATGTAATAATGATACTATGTACAATGTAATATGTAATAATAATACTATGTACCATGTAATATGTAATAATGATACTATGTACCATGTAATATGTAATAATAACACTATGTACCATGTAATATGTAATAATAACACTATGTACAATGTAATATGTAATAATAACACTATGTACAATGTAATATGTAATAATAATACTATGTACAATGTAATATGTAATAATAACACTATGTACAATGTAATATGTAATAATAACACTATGTACAATGTAATATGTAATAATAACACTATGTACAATGTAATATGTAATAATAACACTATGTACAATGTAATATGTAATAATAATAATACTATGTACAATGTAATAATAACACTATGTACAATGTAATATGTAATAATAACACTATGTACAATGTAATATGTAATAATAACACTATGTACAATGTAATATGTAATAATAACACTATGTACCATGTAATATGTAATAATAATACTATGTACAATGTAATATATATACACTGGTGCCTGTGGATTAATGTGTAATGTAGCCTGTGTATATGGATATATATAGTGTTGCAGTAATGTACTACACAGAGTACTGTATACGTCACAGTGACGTCAGGGTGGGCGGGGCCGGTGACGTCAGACTCAGCTGTTCCTCGTACAATGGCAGCCGGGGAGAAGGAAGCTGCGGCCTCCGGGACTGAGATACAGACAGCGGCCTGACAGTGAGTGACCCGGGGCCGGCGCCCTCCAACCCCCGCACCGCCCGCTGTCCTCCCCGGTCTCCCCTCTGCCTCTACCCTCCCGGCCTCCCCCTCCCTCTACCGGCCTCCCCCTCCCTCTACCGGCCTCTACCCTCCCGGCCTCCCCCTCCCTCTACCGGCCTCCCCCTCCCTCTACCGGCCTCTACCCTCCCGGCCTCCCCCTCCCTCTACCGGGCTCTACCCTCCCGGCCTCCCCCCCTCTCTGCAGCTCTGTTCCCACCCGGCCTCCCCTCCCTCTGCAGCTCTGTCCCCTCTCGGCCTCCTCTCCCTCTACCATGTTCTACCCTCCCGGCCTCCACCCTCTCTGCAGCTCTGTCCCCTCCCGGCCTCCTCTCCCTCTGCAGCTCTGCCCCCCCCCCCTTCTACTCTCTGCATTTCTGTCCCTTCCCCTCTCCTCCCCCCTCTGCAGCTCTGTCCCCTCCCGGCCTCCCCTCCCTCTACCGGGCTCTCCCCTCCCGGCCTCCCCTCCCTCTGCAGCTCTGTCCCCTCCAGTCCTCCTCTCCCTCTGCAGCTTTGCCCCCCCCCCCTTCTACTCTCTGCATTTCTGTCCCCTCCCCTCTCCTTCCCCCTCTGCAGCTCTGCCCCCCCCCCTTCTACTCACTGCATTTCTGTCCTCTACCCTCTCCAGCTCTGTCCCCTCTCGGCCTCTCCCCCGCCCTCTACTCTCTGCATTTCTGTCCCCCCCCCTCCCTAGCCTCCCTCTGCAGCTCTGTACCCCCCGGCCTCCCCCCCCTCCTCCCTCTGCGGCTTTGTCCCCTCCCTCTGCCTGCCTGTCTGATCTCTCTGCTTTCCCTCCCTCTACAGCTCTGCCCCCCTCTACTCTCTGCATTTCTGTCCCTTCCCCTCTCCTCCCCCCTTCCCCTCTCCTCCCCCCTTCCCCTCTCCTCCCCCCTTCCCTCTCCTCCCCCCTCTGCAGCTCTGTCCCCTCCCGGCCTCACCCTCCCTCTGCAGCTCTGTCCCCTCCCTGCCTCACCCTCACACTGCAGCTCTGTCCCCTCCCGGCCTCACCCTCCCTCTGCAGCTCTGTCCCCTCCTGGCCTCACCCCCCCTCCCTCTGCAGCTCTGTCCCCTCCCGGCCCCATCCCCCCTCTGCAGCTCTCTTCCCCCTCTCCTCTCTGCAGTTCTGTCCCCTCTCCTCTGCCTGCCTGTCTGGCCTCTCTGCTCTCCCTCCCTCTGCCTGCCTGTCTGGCCTCTGTCTGTCCCCTCCCGGCCTCCCCCCCCCTCTGCAGCTCTGTCCCCTCCCGGCCTCCCCCCCCCTCTGCAGCTCTGTCCCCTCCCGGCCTCCCCCCCTCTCTGCAGCTCTGTCCCCTCCTGGCCTCCTCCCCCCTCTGCAGCTCTGTCCCCACCCGGCCTTCCCTCCCTCTACAGCTCTGTCCCCACCCGGCCTCCTCTCCCGCTACCAGGCTCTACCCTCCCTCTGCAGCTCTGTCCCCACCCGGCCTCCCCTCCCTCTGCAGCTCTGTCCCCTCCCGGCCTCCCCTCCCTCTGCAGCTCTGTTCCCTCCCGGCCTCCCCTCCCTCTGCAGCTCTTTCCCCTCCCGGCCTCCCCTCCCTCTGCAGCTCTGTCCCCTCTCGGCCTCCTTTCCCTCTACTGGGCTCTACCCTCCCGGCCTCCCTTCCCTCTGCAGCTCTGTCTCCTCCTCCCTCCTCTCCCTCTACCGGGCTCTACCCTCCTGGCTCCCCTCCCTGTGCAGCTCTGTCCCCTCCCGTCCTACCCCCCCCGCTGCAGCTCTGTCCCATCCCGGCCTCCTCTCCCTCTACCGAGCTCTACCCTCTCTCTGCAGCTCTGTCCCCTCCCGGCCTCCCTTCCTTCTGCAGCTCTGTCCCCTCTCGGCCTCCTCTCCCTCTACCATGTTCTACCCTCCCGGCCTCCACCCTCTCTGCAGCTCTGTCCCCTCCCGGCCTCCCCTCCCTCTACCGGGCTCTCCCCTCCCGGCCTCCCCTCCCTCTGCAGCTCTGTCCCCTCCAGTCCTCCTCTCCCTCTGCAGCTTTGCCCCCCTTCTACTCTCTGCATTTCTGTCCCCTCCCCTCTCCTTCCCCCTCTGCAGCTCTGCCCCCCCCCCTTCTACTCACTGCATTTCTGTCCTCTACCCTCTCCAGCTCTGTCCCCTCTCGGCCTCTCCCCCGCCCTCTACAGCTATGCCCCCCCTCTACTCTCTGCATTTCTGTCCCCCCCCCTCCCTAGCCTCCCTCTGCAGCTCTGTACCCCCCGGCCTCCCCCCCCTCCTCCCTCTGCGGCTTTGTCCCCTCCCTCTGCAGCTCTGTCTGGCCTCTCTGCTTTCCCTCCCTCTGCCTGCCTGTCTGATCTCTCTGCTTTCCCTCCCTCTACAGCTCTGCCCCCCTCTACTCTCTGCATTTCTGTCCCTTCCCCTCTCCTCCCCCCTTCCCCTCTCCTCCCCCCTTCCCCTCTCCTCCCCCCTTCCCTCTCCTCCCCCCTCTGCAGCTCTGTCCCCTCCCGGCCTCACCCTCCCTCTGCAGCTCTGTCCCCTCCCTGCCTCACCCTCACACTGCAGCTCTGTCCCCTCCCGGCCTCACCCTCCCTCTGCAGCTCTGTCCCCTCCTGGCCTCACCCCCCCTCCCTCTGCAGCTCTGTCCCCTCCCTCTGCAGCTCTGTCCTCTCCCGGCCCCATCCCCCCTCTGCAGCTCTTTCCCCCCCTCTCCTCTCTGCAGTTCTGTCCCCTCCTCCCCCCTCTGCAGCTTTGCCCCCTCCCGGCCTCACCTCCCTCTGCAGCTCTTTCCCCTCCCTCTGCAGCTCCATCCCCGGCCTCACCTCCCTTTGCAGCTCTGTCCCCTCCCGTCCCAACCCCCCTCTGCAGCTCTCTCCCCCCTCTCCTCTCTGCAGTTCTGTCCCCTCTCCTCTGCCTGCCTGTCTGGTGCCTTTGCTCTCCCTCCCTCTGCCTGCCTGTCTGGCCTCTCTGCTTTCCCTCTGCCTGCTTGTCTGGCCTCTCTGCTTTCCCTCCCTCTGCCTGCCTGTCTGGCCTCTCTGCTTTCCCTCCCTCTGCCTGCCTGCCTGTCTGGCCTCTCTGCTTTCCCTCTGCCTGCCTGTCTGGCCTCTCTGCTTTCCCTCTGCCTGCCTGTCTGGCCTCTCTGCTTTCCCTCTGCCTGCCTGTCTGGCCTCTCTGCTTTCCCTCTGCCTGCCTGTCTGGCCTCTCTGCTTTCCCTCTGCCTGCCTGTCTGGCCTCTCTGCTTTCCCTCTGCCTGCCTGTCTGGCCTCTCTGCTTTCCCTCTGCCTGCCTGTCTGGCCTCTCTGCTTTCCCTCCCTCTGCCTGCCTGTCTGGCCTCTCTGCTTTCCCTCCCTCTGCCTGTCTGGCCTCTCTGCTTTCCCTCCCTCCCTCTGCCTGCCTGTCTGGCCTCTCTGCTCTCCCTCCCTCCCTCTGCCTGCCTGTCTGGCCTCTCTGCTTTCCCTCCCTCCCTCTGCCTGCCTGTCTGGCCTCTCTGCTTTCCCTCCCTCTGCCTGCCTGTCTGGCCTCTCTGCTTTCCCTCCCTCCCTCTGCCTGCCTGTCTGGCCTCTCTGCTTTCCCTCCCTCTGCCTGCCTGTCTGGCCTCTCTGCTTTCCCTCCCTCTGCCTGCCTGTCTGGCCTCTCTGCTTTCCCTCCCTCTGCCTGCCTGTCTGGCCTCTCTGCTCTCCCTCTCTCTGCCTGCCTGTCTGGCCTCTCTGCTTTCCCTCCCTCTGCCTGTCTGGCCTCTCTGCTTTCCCTCCCTCCCTCTGCCTGCCTGTCTGGCCTCTCTGCTCTCCCTCCCTCCCTCTGCCTGCCTGTCTGGCCTCTCTGCTCTCCCTCCCTCTGCCTGCCTGTCTGGCCTCTCTGCTCTCCCTCTCTCTGCCTGCCTGTCTGGCCTCTCTGCTTTCCCTCCCTCTGCCTGTCTGGCCTCTCTGCTTTCCCTCCCTCCCTCTGCCTGCCTGTCTGGCCTCTCTGCTCTCCCTCCCTCCCTCTGCCTGCCTGTCTGGCCTCTCTGCTCTCCCTCCCTCTGCCTGCCTGTCTGGCCTCTCTGCTCTCCCTCTCTCTGCCTGCCTGTCTGGCCTCTCTGCTCTCCCTCTCTCTGCCTGCCTGTCTGGCCTCTCTGCTCTCCCTCCCTCTGCCTGCCTGTCTGGCCTCTTTGCTCTCCCTCCCTCTGCCTGCCTGTCTGGCCTCTCTGCTCTCCCTCCCTCTGCCTGCCTGTCTGGCCTCTCTGCTCTCCCTCTCTCTGCCTGCCTGTCTGGCCTCTCTGCTTTCCCTCTCTCTGCCTGCCTGTCTGGCCTCTCTGCTCTCCCTCCCTCTCCCTGCCTGCCTGTCTGGCCTCTCTGCTCTCCCTCCCTCTCCCTGCCTTTCTGTCTGGCCTCTCTGCTCTCCCTCCCTCTCCCTGCCTTTCTGTCTGGCCTCTCTGCTTTCCCTCTCTCTGCCTGCCTGTCCCAGCTCTACCTTTCTTTCAATGTTGTGTTGTATATGGTTTGTTTGTCAGGTATTAGTTTGGAGCCTCCTTGGTGTAATCATGGCGAGCCCGGTGGTGCGTCAGATTGATAAGCAGTTCCTCATCTGCAGCATCTGCTTGGAGCGTTACCACATTCCCAAGGTCCTCCCATGCCTGCACACCTTCTGCGAGAGGTAAGACTTCTCCTCCTCCTGTCACTGCCAGGAAGGTCCTCACTTGGCCGATTGTCTTATTAGAATCCTTGCTGTCTTAAATTTGGGGCTTACACTCTGCCGAGAATCAATAGCGGCAACTTCTTACTGAATAAGCCCTGTCTGTCCTGAGAAGACTTGTGGCATATCGTCTCATACTCTGTACTGTGCGCTCTGCCGGAGTCCACACGACCCTGACACGTTCTTGTGGGCTGAAGGAGCAAACGCTGCTGCAGTCTTATTAGCTAAGTTATACAGCCACAGTCAGAGGGGAGGAGTGCTCGCTGCTCTGTATGAGCCAATCACACAGCCACTGTCAGAGGGGAGGAGCGCTCGCTGCTCTGTATGAGCCAATCACACAGCCACAGTCAGAGGGGAGGAGCGCTCGCTGTTCTGTATGAGCCAATCACACAGTCACAGTCAGAGGGGAGGAGCGCTCGCTGTTCTGTATGAGCCAATCACACAGCCACAGTCAGAGGGGAGGAGCGCTCGCTGTTCTGTATGAGCCAATCACACAGTCAGAGGGGAGGAGCGCTCGCTGTTCTGTATGAGCCAATCACACAGCCACAGTCAGAGGGAAGGAGCGCTCGCTGCTCTGTATGAGCCAATCACACAGCCACAGTCAGAGGGGAGGAGCGCTCGCTGCTCTGTATGAGCCAATCACACAGCCACAGTCAGAGGGGAGGAGCGCTCGCTGTTCTGTATGAGCCAATCACACAGCCACAGTCAGAGGGGAGGAGCGCTCGCTGTTCTGTATGAGCCAATCACACAGCCACAGTCAGAGGGGAGCAGCGCTCGCTGTTCTGTATGAGCCAATCACACAGCCACAGTCAGAGGGGAGCAGCGTTCGCTGCTCTGTATGAGCCAATCACACAGCCACAGTCAGAGGGGAGGAGCGCTCGCTGTTCTGTATGAGCCAATCACACAGTCAGAGGGGAGGAGCGCTCGCTGTTCTGTATGAGCCAATCACACAGCCACAGTCAGAGGGGAGGAGTGCTCGCTGCTCTGCCAATCACACAGCCACAGTCAGAGGGGAGGAGGGCTCGCTGCTCAGTATGAGCCAATCACACTGTCAGAGGGGAGGAGCGCTCGCTGCTCTGTATGAGCCAATCACACAGCCACAGTCAGAGGGGGGATTGTGCATATGAGCAAAATAATTGAGTTTTAGTTAACTGTAGAGTAGGTTAATGTGATAAAATAGTTTTCATAGAATAGAGAGGTGGTAATTTGGTAGGGTAGGGTAGAGAGGTGGTAATTGGGTAGAGTAGAGAGGTGGTAATTGGGTAGGGTAGAGAGGTGGTAATTGGGTAGGGTAGAGTAGAGAGGTGGTAATTGGGTAGGGTAGAGAGGTGGTAATTGGGTAGAGTAGAGAGGTGGTAATTGGGTAGGGTAGAGAGGTGGTAATTGGGTAGAGTAGAGAGGTGGTAATTGGGTAGAGTAGAGAGGTGGTAATTGGGTAGAGTAGAGAGGTGGTAATTGGGTAGGGTAGAGAGGTGGTAATTGGGTAGGGTAGAGTAGAGAGGTGGTAATTGGGTAGGGTAGAGTAGAGAGGTGGTAATTGGGTAGGGTAGAGTAGAGAGGTGGTAATTGGGTAGGGTAGAGTAGAGAGGTGGTAATTGGGTAGGGTAGAGTAGAGAGGTGGTAATTGGGTAGGGTAGAGTAGAGAGGTGGTAATTGGGTAGGGTAGAGTAGAGAGGTGGTAATTGGGTAGGGTAGAGTGGTGGTAATTGGGTAGGGTAGAGTAGAGAGGTGGTAATTGGGTAGGGTAGAGTGGTGGTAATTGGGTAGGGTAGAGAGGTGGTAATTGGGTAGGGTAGAGAGGTGGTAATTGGGTAGGGTAGAGAGGTGGTAGTTGGGTAGGGTAGAGAGGTGGTAGTTGGGTAGGGTAGAGAGGTGGTAATTGGGTAGGGTAGAGAGGTGGTAATTGGGTAGAGTAGAGAGGTGGTAATTGGGTAGAGTAGAGAGGTGGTAATTGGGTAGAGTAGAGAGGTGGTAATTGGGTAGGGTAGAGTAGAGAGGTGGTAATTGGGTAGGGTAGAGTAGAGAGGTGGTAATTGGGTAGGGTAGAGTAGAGAGGTGGTAATTGGGTAGGGTAGAGAGGTGGTAATTGGGTAGAGTAGAGAGGTGGTAATTGGGTTGGGTAGAGAGGTGGCAATTGGGTAGAGTAGAGAGGTGGTAATTGGGTTGGGTAGAGAGGTGGCAATTGGGTTGGGTAGAGAGGTGGCAATTGGGTTGGGTAGGGTAGAGTAGAGAGGTGGCAGTTGGGTTGGGTAGGGTAGAGTAGAGAGGTGGCAATTGGGTAGGGTAGAGTAGAGAGGTGGCAATTGGGTTGGGTAGGGTAGAGTAGAGAGGTGGCAATTGGGTAGGGTAGAGTAGAGAGGTGGCAATAGGGTAGGGTAGAGAGGTAGCAATTGGGTAGGGTAGGGTAGAGTAGAGATGTGGCAATTGGGTAGGGTAGAGTAGAGAGGTGGTAAAATTTAATTGAGGGGTGTACTGATTCAGGGATGGTAATAGATTATAATTAGAGTGATGGTATTCGGTTATAATAGAATAGGGTTATTTGGCTAGAGCAGAATAAAGGGAGGGGGTAATAGAATGGAGAGGGGTAAATGGGTGGCCCTAGAACATGACAAGATGCCTGTTGAGAGGAGCTTTTGCAGAATGTGTGAAGGACTGAAGTCTAAAGTGTTTCCACAGAGTAGCGCAGCCCCAGGTTTCCGTCACTGGGCGCAGGTAATGTGTGTGGCTGGTGGGAGGGTGTTACACAGAGTGGGCTGGTGGGAGGTGTGTTACACAGAGTGGGCGCAGAGCGGAGGGGGCTGGTGGGAGGGTGTTATACAGAGTGGGCGCAGAGGGGAGGGGGCTGGTGGGAGGGTGTTACACAGAGTGGGCGCTGAGGGGAGGGGGCTGGTGGGAGGGTGTTATACAGAGTGGGCGCAGAGGGGAGGGGGCTGGTGGGAGGGTGTTATACAGAGTGGGCGCAGAGGGGAGGGGCCTGGTGGGAGGGTGTTACACAGAGTGGGCGCAGAGCAGAGGGGGCTGGTGGGAGGTGTGTTTGTTACCAGAATAGGGATTTATGTTGGTGCAGTATTATTAATTCCCTTGTACTGTATGTCAGTATGTTATGTTGCAGTGTAACGCACTAGAGGAACCTTTGTAGACCGCATACAGTATACAGTATACAGTAGGTTGTAGGGATGAATGTTTTTCTTTTTCAAATCTACACTATTATTTCATGAAGCACATGAAGACTTGGGAGGGGGGAAAGTCTCCATGTCTAGCTGAGGTTACAATCTGCGGAACGCTGTTACCCTATAACGGGTAGATATTCCCACCCTCCTATTATGCACCGGCTGCCATCCCAGTGCAGCGTACGTAGACGATGCCTCCGATCACCATCCAGCTCGACTGCATAAGCTGGGACTCACCCAACCTGGCCGACGCACATGGACAGCCGGATCCAAGAAGTCTGCGTCCACCAACGCAGACAGTGGGCTCGGCACACCATCATAGAGGTTCCGGGTCGTCTCTGCCGCTCCCATCCTCTCCCTCCCTTTCCCCCAAACATGCTGTGACTAAGGGGGGTCTGCACATGCGCAGAGCGGGTCCTTTGCCTGGGCAGACCCACACCCATCGGGTTAGCGTACATCTCTGTATGAGGCCCTGTGTTCCTAATAGCACAAGTGAAAATGTCGGCAGTGCATAAATTAATGTTACTAATAAGACGGGTCACCACGGCTCCATCGCAGTGACGGGGTTTTCTGTCCCTACAAGAACGTGGGGCTTGTCGATGTGTAATGAGATGGGGAAGGGGGGGGGGGGAATGTGACATCATCCAGTAACTTTTGTACATATCCTGTTCTGACATTGAAGGAGATGAGTTTACGTTCCCCCGTCATTCGCAGCGGCTGCATAATACCGGACGGGGTGAGATATTAGACAGATTCCCCAATCACTGACCTGTTTTCTACTTCAGGGTCCATAGGGTATCCACAGGATACCTTGGGGTATAGGTGTGACGTCAGTTGCTGGGCACCATAGAGTTTTAAGCTTTTCAGCCTCCCAGGATGCACTAGGGTCCCCCTCCTATACTCCGGCCCCGAGCCAAGGCATCTCAGTTTAGTTTGGTGCCCGGCCGGAGTCGGGTGCACCTGTCGGAGTGGGGGCTAGAAGAGCCCCTGAAGCTTTCTTCAGTGCAGCTGTGGCTGCACATCTGGATGTACAGCATGGACAGTCAGTCCTGACGTCCATGCTGTCTTCCCTACACCCCCGCCGGTACCAGAACGCCGGTACCGATCCGGGGATGCTGGTGAGCATCTGGGGTCACAGCTAGCGGTGACCCCAGATGTTCCGGACCATGGCCGGATCCAAGGGGGACAAAGGTAAGCAGCGGGGTCCCGCGGTGGGTCCACGCTGGTCACATGGTCCTAAGTCCCCAGGCAGGGGGCTCCCTGGGGACTGGCTGCAGCGTGGAGCCAGGCGACCAACCTGCGCTTTCCACTACCCCCTGGGACAGCGGACCGCAGCAGAGCGTTAGCGCTGCGGCGTCCCAGGGGTTAAATGCATGCCAGTGGAGCGCGCCTTCCCTGTCTCACAGCCGGCGCCTCCCCCGCTGCACACAGCCCTCTCTGCACTGTGCTGACTGGTCCTGTGGCAGCGGTCCTCCCCCAGGCCAGCCTCCTCTCTGCTCCTCGGCAGCCATCTTCTCCAGAACGCATGGTGAACGCTGCTGGAAGCGCTGGACGGAAGCATCGAGGTCTGGGACCCCCCGCATACCTCTCCTATGCTGTGGCTCAGGTCTGTGTATGCAGCGCTGTGTCCTACCAGGCCCTGTGTCTGTGTAGTTGAGTGATCAGCGCTGTTAGTGCAGGAATTGTTATTTCTCTGCATTGTATGTGACTGTGCTAGCGCTGCTGCCTGTAACTTTTCTCTAAACTGTCAGCTTTATTACTGTCCCTGTTCTTTCTGCTAAGCCCTTGCGGTGCGGTGCTGCAGGGTGGTCTCTCGCCTATTTAAGTTATAATTGGTGAGAGAGGTCACATACGTGGTGCCATCATGTCCGAAAGTGATTTTCCCCTCCGACTACAGTGTACTACGTGTAAAGTACCGTTAGCGGAGGGGGAGGGTAGCGAGGAGGGCCTTTGCCGGCAGTGTTTGTCCATGGCGCGGCCTCTTACGGTTACAGCACCGGTACAGGAGCAGCCCTGGGCTTGTTTCGCTCAGGCGCTTACAGCCTTAGTGGACTTATTCGGGCGGTCCGCACAGCCTTGGTGATTGAGGACGAAGTTCCCCCAGTGGCTAAATCGAAGTATGCCTTTTTCAAAGATGTGAAGGGCGATGCCACAGTCTTTCCTCTTTCGGGTCAGTTGGTGGACCATTTAGAGGAGGCGTGGAAACAGCCTGGCAAAAGATACCAGCCGCAGAGACGCCTGGCGGTGGCTTATCCGTTAATTATTTTGCAAAGTGGGAATCCCCTCCACAGGTGGATTCTCACGTGACCCGTCTTGTCCGTAGTGCCACATTGCCGATGCCATCCATGTCCTCCCTTAAGGATGCTACGGACCGCAAGGTGGAGATCTGCCTGAAGTCCGCTTATTCCCTTGCTGGGGGGGCAGCACGACCGGCTATGGCCATTTGCTGGGTTGCCAGAGCGCTGGGCGGATTCATTAGAGGCTTCTTTTGATTCCAACTGTCCGGCCGAACAGACGGAGTTGATTGGTAATCTCCGTGATTCGGCCACTTATATCAACGAGGCGGCCCTAGACATTAGTACTCTGGTGTCTAGAATTTCTTCAGCAGCGGTGGCTGCTCGCCGCACCTTGTGGCTGCGATCCTGGAAGGCAGACGCAGATTCCAAAAAGGGTCTGGAGGCGTTGCCGTTTACCGGAGAAGTTCTCTTCGGTCCGGATCTGGATAAGATTGTGGCCACGCTGGCGGCAGCCAAATCGGCTTGTCTCCCGTCGGCCGCTGCTCCTTCTGGTTCTGGACCATCGTCCTTTCGGTCATCTAGGGCCCAGGGCAGGCCCAAACCACGGTCGTTTCCTCGACAGGCTGGTCCTAAGAAATCGGCCAAGCCCCGGAAGCAGGCATGGAGTACCAGACGTCCGGCCCCCAAGCCAGAAGACAAGCCTGCGGCCTGACGGTCCGGGCCTCCCTTTGGGGGATCCCAGGGTGGGAGGCCGCCTGCTGCAGTTCGCCCAGTGTTGGTCGGCCACTACGACAGACACTTGGGTTCTGGAGGTGGTTTCCCACGGATACGCCCTCTCCTTCCGGCACAGACCCCCGGCTCGATTCTTCACCACGGGTCTACCATCAGACCGGAACAAGGCTACGGAGCTGCGGAAGGTATTGCACACTATGCTCCAGGCTGGAGTTATAGTGCCTGTTCCATTCTCCCAGAGGGGCCAGGGTTTCTATTCAAATCTATTTTTGGTACAGAAACCCAATGGGTCGTATCGTCCGATTTTCAACCTCAAAGCACTCAACAAGTCTTTGCGGGTCCCGAAGTTTCGGATGGAGACCCTACGGTCCATCATTCTGGCGCTGGAACCTGGGGACTACATGGTGTCATTGGACATACAGGACGCTTACCTGCATGTCCCTATTCTTTTGCGCCATCAACAGTTCCTCAGGTTTGCAATCCGCAGCGACCACTTCCAGTTTCGGGCGTTACCTTTTGGCCTGGCGACAGCACCACGTGTTTTCACCAAGGTGATGGCGGTCATGGCGGCTTCTCTGCGGCTGCAGGGAGTCCGCATGTTGCCGTACTTGGACGACCTGTTATTGGTGGCAGGATCCTGAGAGCTCCTGTTACGCCACTTGGACCTGACCATTGCACTGCTGCAACGGCACGGCTGGCTAATCAACTGGCAGAAGTCCACTCTAATCCCGTCTCAGAGGATTCTGCATCTTGGAGCCTTATTGGACTCGGGACATCAAAGGATCTTCGTGACGGAGGACAAGATCTCTGCTTTACAGTCAAGGGTGCGCAGTTGTCTGCACAGCCGCCGGGTGTCCCTACACTCGGCGATGAGGTTACTGGGCTCCATGGTGTCGGTGTTCGACATGGTGGAATACGCCCAGTTTCACTCCAGACCTCTGCAGCACCTGATCCTGTCCAAGTGGAACGGGCTGCCTCAGTCTCTGAAGTCCCAGACGATTGTGATCACCCCGGAGGTTCGCCTGTCCCTTGCGTGGTGGTTACAGACGACCCACCTCAACAAGGGACGTCCGTTCTGGGTTCCAAATTGGGTCCTGTTGACAACGGACGCCAGTCTTCGGGGCTGGGGAGCAGTTTCGGGTCCACACTTGTTCCAGGGCAGGTGGACGCCGACAGAAGCGGAGCTTCCAATAAATATCTTGGAACTCCGTGCGGTCTTCAATGCTCTCCAGCAGGCACATCGGTTTCTCCAGGGTCACCCGGTGCAGGTCCAGTCGGACAACGCTACCACCGTGGCCTACATAAACAGGCAAGGAGGAACTCGCAGTCGGGCGGCTCTCGTAGAGGTCTCTCGGATCCTGGTTTGGGCGGAGCGCAATCTTCCGGCCATATCAGCGGTCTTCATCCCGGGAGTGCTAAATTGGGAGGCGGACTTTCTAAGTCGCCAGGACGTTCATCCGGGGGAATGGTCCCTGCACCCGGACGTTTTTCAACTGCTGGTGGACAGGTGGGGTCTTCCAGAGATCGACCTCATGGCGTCCCGGCACAACAACAAGTTGCCGGTGTACGGGTCTCGCACAAGAGACGAAGGGGCGTCTCTGGTGGATGCTCTGTCCATCCGGTGGACGTTCCGGTTCGCATACCTGTTCCCTCCGGTCTCCCTTCTTCCACGGGTAATCCGGAAATTCAAACAGGAAGGAGGGACGCTCCTGTTGATAGCTCCCGCGTGGCCCAGACGGCACTGGTTCTCAGACCTTCAGGGTCTGTCCGTGGACAGTCCTCTGCGGTTGCCGCTACGACCGGACCTTCTGTCTCAGGGTCCTTGTCTTCACCCGGACCTGACTCGGCTGTCTTTGACGGCGTGGCTGTTGAGACGGCCATGCTGAGGTCCCGGGGGTTTTCCAGCTCTGTGGTGCGTACCATGTTACGAGCTCGGAAACCGTCTTCCGCGAGGATATACCATCGCGTGTGGCATACGTTCTTCCAGTGGTGTTGACCGAGAGGTTATGCACCGCGGGAGTTTCGTCTGTCTCGGATTCTCGCCTTCTTGCAAGCGGGACTAGATCATGGGCTTCGCCTTGCTTCTTTGAAGGTACAGGTTTCGGCCCTATCTGTCTGGTTTCACCGTAGGATTGCTACAATCCCGGATGTGCGCACCTTTATGCAAGGTGTTCTCCGCATTCAGCCGCCCTTTGTTCCACCTGTGGCGCCTTGGGATTTGGCTGTGGTCCTGAGGGCTCTCCAAGGACCGCCGTTTGAACCACTGGGCTCAGTGGATCTTAAATGGCTAACAGCTAAGACTGTTTTCCTTCTGGCCTTTGCTTCGGCCAGACGTGTTTCTGAGTTAGGGGCTCTTTCTTGTAGACCCCCTTTCTTGGTTTTTCATGGGAACAGGGCAGTGCTCCGCACTCGGCCCGAGTTTCTTCCCAAAGTTGTTTCCCAGTTTCATGTTAACGAGGAAATCGTTGTTCCGGCCTTTAACTCACCGGGTCTTTCCGTGGGTGAGGCCTCTTTGGATGTTGTGCGGGCCTTAAGGACTTATGTTGACCGCACTTCTTCGTTTAGGAAGTCGGACGCTTTGTTTGTCCTCTATGGCTTCCGTAAAAAGGGTTGGCCTGCTTCAAAGCAAACTTTGGCAGCCTGGATCCTTATGGCTATTTCTGAAGCTTATCTTCATGAAGGCCTACCGGTCCCTCCTTCTCTGAAGGCTCATTCCACTAGGTCTGTGGGTCCTTCGTGGGCAGCTCGACGTGGTGCCTCGGCAGTTCAGATCTGCAAGGCTGCTACGTGGTCCTCTGTCCATACCTTCGTGAGGTATTACAGGTTTGACACCTTCGCCTCTCAGGATGCTTCCTTCGGGCGGCGGATTCTCCTTTCTGCACAGGAGCGTCCCCACCCTTAAAGGATACTGCTTTGGGACATCCCCAAGGTATCCTGTGGATACCCTATGGACCCTGAAGTAGAAAATATGAGATATGGTAAGAACTTACCCTTGTTATCTCTATTTCTACGAAGTCCATAGGGTTCCACAGGACTCCCGCCCTGTCGCACCTTTGCTGCAGATGGGCTTTGCTCTGGTGACCGGTTTTCCGTCTCCCTCTGGTGAGAATGTGATTCTTGTATGTGTCCAGATCTTTTTTCTCTCTCTTCCTTCTCCTCCTCCGGCCTATGGCTTGATAACTAACTGAGGTGCCTTGGCTCGGGGGCGGGGTATAGGAGGGGGACCCTAGTGCATCCTGGGAGGCTGAAAAGCTTAACTCTGTGGTGCCCAGCGACTGACGTCACACCTATACCCCAAGGTATCCTGTGGATACCCTATGGACTTCGTAGAAATAGAGATAACAAGGGTAAGTTCTTACCATATCTCATATTTTCTTTCTATGCCTCGGTGTACAGGTGTCTGCAGAGCTATATACCCCCTCAGAGCCTGACGCTCTCCTGCCCTGTGTGCCGTCAGACCTCTATCCTACCCGAACGAGGGGTCTCGGCTCTGCAGAATAACTTCTTCATCACAAACCTAATGGAAGTTCTGCAGAGGAGCCCTGAGAGTGGGCGACAAGAGCAAAGCGTCCTCCCGGGAGAGGGCCACACCCCGGCAACACCCCTGTCCTGCCCAAATCACCAGGGAAAGGTCAGTGCCAATCTTAGTCCTGGTGTAATGCAGACCAGTGTCCTCCCCATAACCGTGTACTTACCTCTCTCCCATAGACTATGGAGTACTATTGTGGCCCCTGTGAGACAGCCATGTGTGTAGAGTGCACAGAGGGAGAGCACCGGGAACATTGTACTGTGCCCCTGAAAGACGTTCTAGAGCAGCACAAAGCGTCACTGCGCATCCAGCTGGACAGCATCAAGGGCAGGTATAGTTTATCAGTGCGATGCGCGGTGGCTGGGAGTGGCATGACGCGGTGGCTGGGAGTTGCATGACGCGGTTGCTAGAAGTGGCATGACGCGGTGGCTGGGAGTGGCACTGTGGCTGGAGTAAATCTGTGGCTGGAAGTGGCGCTGTGGCTTGAAGTGGCGCTGTGGCTGGAGTAATGCTGTGGCTGGAAGTGGCATAACGCTGTGGCTGGAAGTGGCGTGATGCTGGGGATGGAGTAAATCAGCAGTGACAGGGAGTGGTGTTGTGGCTGGAAGTGCATTGACGCTGTGGCTGGAAGTGGCATGGCGCTGTGGTTGGGAGTGGCACTGTGGCTCGGAGTGGTGCTGTGCCTGGAGTGATGCTTTCACTGGAAGTGGCATGGCGCTGTGCCTGGGAGTGGTGATGTGGCATGATGCTGTGGCTGGAGTGGCGCTGTGGCCGGAAGTGGCGCTGTGGCTGGAGTGATGCTGTGCCTGGAAGTAGTGCTGTGGCTGGCAGTGGTGCGACGCTGTGGCTGGAGTAATGCTGTGCCTGGAAGTAACGCTGTGGCTGGCAGTGGCGCGTTGGAAGTGGCACTGTGGCTGGAGTAATGCTGTGGCTGGAAGCAGTCATGGAGTGGTGTTGTGGCTGGATGTGGCATGATGCTGTGGCTGGAAGTGGAGCCAGGGCTGGAAGTAGCACTGTGGCTGGAAGTGGCATGACTCTGTGGTGTGGTGCTGTGTTTGGAGTAATGCAGTGGCTGGGAGTGGCGCTGTGGCTGGAGTGATGCTGTGGCTTGAAGTGGCATGGCTCTGTGGCGTGGTGCTGTGGTTGGAGTCATACTGTGGCTGGGAGTGGCACTGTGGCTGGAAGTGGTACTGTGGCTGGAAGTGGCGCTGTGGCTGGAGTAATGCTGTGGCTAGAAGTGGCGCTGTGGCTGGAAGTGGCATAACGCTGTGGCTGGAAGTGGCACTGGCTGGAAGTGGCGTGGTGCTGTGGTTGGAGTAAATCAACAGTGACAGGGAGTGGTGTTGTGTCTGGAAGTGCATTGACGCTGTGGCTGGAAGTGGCATGGCGCTGTGGCTGGAGTGACCCTCTGGCTGGAAGTGGTGTGGCGCTGTGGCTGGAGTGATACTGTACTAGGAAGTGGCATGGCGCTGTGGCTGGAAGTGGCATGGCTCTGTGGCTAGAATGATGCTGTACCTGGAAGTGGCATGATGCGGTGGCTGGGAGTGGCATGATGCGGTGGCTGGGAGTGGCATGATGTGGTGGCTGGGAGTGGCATGACGTGGTGGCTAGGAGTGGCATGACGTGGTGGCTGGGAGTGGCACTGTGGCTGGAGTAATGCTGTGGCTGGAAGTGGCGCTGTTGCTGGAAGTGCCACTGTGGCTGGAGTAATGCTGTGGTGCTGGAGTGGTGTTGTGGCTGGAAGTGGCATAACGCTGTGGCTGGAAGTGGAGCCAGGGCTGGAAGTGGCACTGTGGCTGGAAGTGGCACTGTGGCTGGAAGTGGCGTGGTGCTGTGGTTGGAGTAAATCAGCAGTGACAGGGAGTGGTGTTGTGGCTGGAAGTGGCATGGCACTGTGGCTTAGTGATGCTGTGCCTGGAAGTGGCATGGCGCTGTGGCTGGGAGTGGCGCTGTGGCTGGGAGTGGCGCTGTGGCTCGGAGTGGTGCTGTGCCTGGAGTGATGCTTTTACTGGAAGTGGCATGGCGCTGTGCCTGGGAGCGGTGGTGTGGCTGGAAGTGGCGCTGTGGCTGGAGTGGCGCTGTGGCCGGAAGTGGCATGATGCTGTGGCTGCAAAGGACATGGCGCTGTGGCTGGAAGTGGCGCTGTGGTTGGAGTGATGCTGTGCCTGGAAGTAGTGCTGTGGCTGGCAGTGGTGCAACGCTGTGGCTGGAGTGATACTGTACTTGGAAGTGGCATGGCTCTGTGGCTGGAAGTGGCATGGCTCTGTGGCTGGAATGATGCTGTACCTGGAAGTGGCAGGTATAGTTTATCAGTGCGATGCGCTGTGGCTGGGAGTGATGCTGTGGCTGGAAGTGGCGCTGTGGCTGGGAGTGGCATGACGCGGTGGCTTGGAGTGGCATGATGCGGTGGCTGGAGTAATGCTGTGGCGCTGGAGTGGAGTTGTGGCTGGAAGTGGTGTAACACTGTGGCTGGAAGGGGCGCTGTGGCTGGAAGGGACATGACGCTGTGGCTGGAAGTGGCGCTGTGGCTGGAGTAATGCTGTGCCTGGAAGTAACGCTGTGGCTGGCAGTGGTGCGCTGGAAGTGGCACTGTGGCTGGAGTAATGCTGTGGCTGGAAGTGGCGCCGAAGTGGTGTTGTGGCTGGAAGTAGCATGACGCTGTGGCTGGAAGTGGCATGACTCTGTGGCGTGGTGCTGTGTTTTGAGTAATGCTGTGGCTTGGAGTGGTGTTGTGGCTGGAAGTGACATGACGCTGTGGCGTAGTGCTGTGGTTGGAGTAATAATGTGGCTGGGAGTGGCGCTGTGGCTGGAGTGATGCTGTGGCGTGGTGCTGTGGTTGGACTCATACTGTGGCTGGGAGTGGCGCTGTGTCTGGAAGTGGCATGATACTATGGCTGCAAGTGGCACTGGAGTGGTGTTGTGGCTGGAAGTGGCATGACACTGTGGCTGGAAGTGGTGTGGCGCTGTGATGGAGTGATGCTGTGCCTGGAAGTGGCATGGCTCTGTGGCTGGAAGTGGGATGACACTGAGGCTGGAGTGACCCTCTGGCTGGAAGTGGTGTGGCGCTGTGGCTGGAGTGATACTGTACCTGAAATTGGCATGGCTCTGTGGCTGGAATGATGCTATACCTGGAAGTGGCATGGCTCTGTTGCTGGAATGATGCTGTGGCTGGAAGTGGCATGGCTCTGTGGCTGGAGTGATACTGTACCTGGAAGATGGGATGGCTCTGTGGCTGGAAGTGGCATGACAGTGTGGCTGGAGTGATGCTGTACCTGGAAGTGGCATGGCTCTGTGGCTGGAAGTTGTGTGGTGCTGTGGCTGGAGTGATACTGTACCTGGAAGTGGCATGGCTCTGTGGCTGGAAGTGGTGTGGCGCTGTGGCTGGAGTAATGCTGTACCTGAAATTGGCATGGCTCTGTGGCTGGAATGATGTTACACCTGGAAGTGGCATGGCTCTGTGGCTGGAATGATGCTGTGGCTGGAAGTGGCATGGCTCTGTGGCTGGAGTGATACTGTACCTGGAAGATGGCATGGCTCTGTGCCTGGAATGATGCTATACCTGGAAGTGGCATGGCTCTGTGGCTGGAATTATGCTATACCTGGAAGTGGTATGGCTCTATGGCTGGAAGTGGTGTGGCGCTGTGGCTGGAAGTGGCATGACACTGTGGCTGGAGTGATGCTGTGGCTGGAGTGATGCTGTACCTGGAAGTGGCATGGCTTTGTGGCTGGAATGATGCTGTGGCTGGAAGTGGCATGGCTCTGTGGCTGGAGTGATACTGTACCTGGAAGTGGCATGGCTTTGTTGTGGCTGGACGTGGTGTTGCGCTGTGGCTGGAAGTGGCATGGCTCTGTGGCTGAAAGTGGTGCTGTGGCATGGCTCTGGCTGGACGTGGTGTGGCGCTGTGGCTGGAGTGATGCTGTGCCTGGAAGTGGCATGGCTCTGTGGCTGGAAGTGGTGCTGTGGCTGGAAGTGGCATGGTTCTGTGGCTGGAAGTGGTGTGGCGCTGTGGCTGGGAATGATGCTGTGGCTGGAAGTGGCATGGCTCTGTGGCTGGAGTGATACTGTACCTGGAAGTGGCATGGCTCTGTGGCTGGAATGATGCCTTGGCTGGAAGTGGCATGGCTCTGTGGCTGGAGTGATACTGTACCTGGAAGATGGCATGGCTCTGTGGCTGGAAGTGGCATGACACTGTGGCTGGAGTGATGCTGTACCTGGAAGTGGCATGGCTCTGTGGCTGGACGTGGTGTGGCGCTGTGGCATGGCTCTGTGGCTGGAATGATGTTACACCTGGAAGTGGCATGGCTCTGTGGCTGGAATGATGCTGTGGCTGGAAGTGGCATGGCTCTGTGGCTGGAGTGATACTGTACCTGGAAGATGGCATGGCTCTGTGCCTGGAATGATGCTATACCTGGAAGTGGCATGGCTCTGTGGCTGGAATTATGCTATACCTGGAAGTGGTATGGCTCTGTGGCTGGAAGTGGTGTGGTGCTGTGGCTGGAAGTGGCATGACACTGTGGCTGGAGTGATGCTGTGGCTGGAGTGATGCTGTACCTGGAAGTGGCATGGCTTTGTGGCTGGAATGATGCTGTGGCTGGAAGTGGCATGGCTCTGTGGCTGGACGTGGTGTGGCGCTGTGGCTGGAAGTGGCATGGCTCTGTGGCTGAAAGTGGTGCTGTGGCATGGCTCTGGCTGGAAGTGGTGTGTCGCTGTGGCCGGAGTGATGCTGTGCCTGGAAGTGGCATGGCTCTTTGGCTGGAAGTGGTGTGGCGCTGTGGCTGGGAGTGGTGCTGTGGCTGGAAGTGGCATGGCTCTGTGGCTGGAGTGATGCTGTGGCTGGAAGTGGCATGGCTCTGTGGCTGGAGTGATGCTGTGGCTGGAAGTGGCGCTGCGATTGCCGTGTGATCTTTGTTTATGGAGACAGTAATTGCAGAGCAGGAGGTAGATGTGAATATATAACTCCTATGTGGGTGAGCAGCTCGGCACTGAGGATACAGCTATACCGGGGATTGCCATGAGAGCTGCCCATCTGTAAAGGTTTTTGGATCCTTTAACGGCCATAACCTAAATATCGGAGAAATAACCAATCAGACCAGAGCTTGGGTGCTGGTCTTTGTGTTGTAGTGGATACAAAGCATCATCGGCACAATATTGTTCCCATTTCTCAGTCATCCTTCTGCTGGATACTGCACACTCTCCCACCCCCCCCCACCCCCCTCTATACCCTGTGCCAGCTGGGCCCCCGGTAGTGCAGCAACGTGTGCTGGCGGGAATCATGCCTTCTATTCATTCTGTCACTACAGAGCTCTGCAGCTGAATATAAGCAGCGCACAGTGCTGGAGGCTGAGGTGCCACTGCAGTACCTCCAGGCCAGGCCTCTCTCCCTGCAGTGGACATCTTCAGGTTGGTCGATCACTGTTACTGCCCACCGGTAGTCACTGTACCGCCGCACAGCGGAGATCAGACGGTAGGTAAAACCTTTCCCAAGTTCTTGGAGAAGTCATTTGGTATGGCATGGTGGGAACCAGGGATCTGTATCCATTAGGGGTACAGAGAACAAGGAACCTAGGAGCACCTGCATAGGCATCCTCTGTTGGGATTGCTGCCATATTAGGACCCTAGGAGGTGTTTCCTCCCTATGCATGCCCCTCCTCCCTGGCAAGCTCTCACAGTCTGGGCCTTGTTGTGCCCTGCCTGCAGTGAGGTACCAGGCTCCTCAGAGTGGTGAGTTTCCTCTGGGGTTCTGGGCTCTGGGGACTGTCTTACAGCCTCACTTTTTGTCTATTCTGTCATTGCCCTTTGACTGCTATGTCAGGCAGGAGAACAAAGCCTAGGAGGGGTAATACTACCTGCCCAACTAACTATCTAAATGGGACACTCAGGTTTGCAATGTGCGCATCCCGCCATCCCTGGAATTAGCTGTTGCCCATACCAGGGGTGTGACCGGATGGGTTCCAGCCCGGACTCCCGATCACAGGTTCAGGGTTGCGATCCTCACTTGACCTTGGGGTATCAGGGATTCCCGCTTACTGTTAGTGACCGCCTGTCACTGACTCCACCCACTGCACCATGGGCGGAACGATGCTGCCACCACCAAACTCTACCATCTGTGTTTGGAACCGCTTTTTAGGTACACTCAGGCTCTTATCTCGGCACCTAGAACCGCTTCTGCTGCGTATGCGTCGACTGGCTGCGGCCACACCCCCTGTTTGGTGTCAGCTGTTCCTGCCTGATCCCTCGCAATGGACCAGGCTCTTGCTGGGTAGATGGCAGGGGGCTTGAGCTTCGGAGACGCTGTGCTCTTACCCAGAACAGCAGGAGAACGGAATGGCATTTGGCGCAATTCTGTTGGTCGCAGGGTACAGATGTAGTCGAATTAAAGGCAAAAGGTGTTTATTGCTCAAATCTTAACAGTCCCTCCCTTCAAGTTGAAGGGGAATAATCAGAATACAAGAAATCTTATCCAACAGCAATTCTTCTCCACAAAGGGTTTTCAGAGATGTACAATATTACCAGGCACAAAGCCTTATTTTATGCTACTTCAATACACATTACCACAGGGGGTAAGTCCGCCCTGTGGTTTCCAACCAATCTCCTTAAGTGCATGACCTGGCCACATGCACGTTTAACATTGTCCCCTATGGATAGTGGGGAGTGGTCACTCCCCTGAGCCTGAGACTACCTGGTGTTTTGGTCGCCACCCAGGAGTCGGGTCGTCTAGGGCCGGGGGAGGTTTCCCTCCAAAACCCTACTTCCAGGAATCTGCTAAGGGACCAAGCTTCCTACCTCTGCCTGAATCTGAGCTCCAGAGGTCGGAAAGCAGGGTCCCCGGGCACAAATTTCCTGGCCACGGAAAGCTTCCCTTTAGGAGCTCCCTAGAACGGTTAGCTGGCTGCATTAGCCAGCTCCCGATGCACCTCCTCATACCACTTCCAGGGGGACATCTTATTCCTTCTGGAAGGGGCTGGGGATCCAGCAGCCCACAGAGGACTCTGGCTCCCCTGGCCGTCCAGAGTATCACAGGTAAGTGCACTTTACTTATACATTAAATAGACTTTCAAACACTTGCGTCAGTGTAGCCCAGCACCTGCTGTCCGGGCTCAGTGCTGCACATACATTTTAAGTACATTTAATTTTTAACAACGTATGTATGTTCAACTTAACTCAGCCCTTCCATGCTGGGACACTGGGAGCCAATCTCCTAATCCCCAGCATAGGGCTTTTCAGCTCTGCAGCCTGGGACCCTGTCCTGGCCGCAGCAGCTGTACTTTCACTCACCAGCGTTCAGCCGCTGCTACCTCCTCAGCGCTGGGGGTCCAGGGAGCTGGCTCTCCCTGTCCCCTGGCGTGCAAGCACCTAGCTCCTGCAGCCCAGGGACTTAGACCTGGCTGCAGTGGCTCACTGTACACTCCGCTGCCTGGCCACAGGAAGCAGCCGGCATGGAGTGACTGGTGGTAACCCATGGAGTGCTTGAGGTCCCCAGCCCTCTGCTCCTCCTAGCCTTGCACCGCCGGTGTGGCACCCAGCCTGGCTACCTTTTAATGCTGGGCGCCGGGAGCTGAGCTAGCACTCCCGGCCCCCAGCGCTGCCTTGCAGCCCGGGACGCTCATCCTGGCTGCAGTGGCTTCCTCCCGGTCCCCAGCATGGAGCACTGAGAGGCTCCTACACCGCCCCCCACCCCCCCCAAAACGCTGTGCGCCATGGGGTTGACATTACCTTGCCGCCGCCGGAGCCCATCTCCAGCCGCTGCAGCACTTAATAAGTCTCCAGGGGGGAGGTAGCAGCGCTGCCACAGCCACCAGCAGAGGGTCCAGCCCGCGGCAGGTAAAACATTTAATTCAGACACACATTACATTTTAAATATGGCGCCTAGTGCCCTTTGTCCATTTAAAAATGGTGCCGCAGCACAGGGGTTAACACCTTCAGTTCAGCGGCCACCATTATATAAGTGGGGCCAGCCTCCGGCCACAAGGGGGGGGGGTACTACTTTGGAGGTAGGGGAACCAGCCTTGGCCAGATTATTGCTGTGACCGGATGACCTCACTGGCTGGCTGATCACAGATTGGGTTTGATCTCCACTACATCTTGGGGTATCAGAGATTCCCCCTTACCGTCAGTAACCGCCTGTTACTGACTCCGCCCACGGCGCATTGGGCGTGTAATGATGCTGCCACCACCAAACTCTACCATTGGCGTTTGGAAACGCTTCTTAGGTACACTCAGGCTCCTACTGCCGGCACCTGGAACCGCTTCTGCTGCGTATGTATTGACGAGCTGTGGCCACACCTCCTGATTGGTGTCGGCTGATTCCTCCTGATCCCTCGCAATGGACCAGGCTCTGCATGGCAGTCGTTGTAAAGGCAAAGATGTTTATTGCTCAATAGTCTTAAGAAAGACCCTTCCCTCAGCTTTAAGGGGGTCAGCATACAAAGATGTTTACAGCAGTTCAGTCATTGATGTTCAAGAAGATACACATACAGGACTCACATGCCCTTCTTTTATGCCACTCTAATACACATTACCACAGGGGGTAAGTCTGCCCTGTGGTTTTCAACCAATCAACTTAAGTGCATGTACTGTCTACATGCATGTTTAATATTGTCCCCTGTGGGGAGTGGTCACTCCCCTGTGCCTGAGCCCACCTGGTGTTTTAGTCGCCACCCAGGAGTCGCTCGTCTAGGGCTGGGGGAAGTTTCCCTCCAAAACATACTGTCGTCTGCTGCCTGCCACCTCTGCCTGAATCTGAGATCCAGAGGTGGGCAAGCAAGGTCCCCGGGCAGCGTTTCCTGGCCACTGAAGGGAAACTCTTTGGGAGCTCCCTGGAACAATTAGTTGGCTTCATTGACCAGCTCCCTATTCACCTCCTCATACCACTCTCAGGCATGAGGCTGCATAGGAGGCATCCTTGTTTCCCTGGAAGGGGGCTGGGGGGTCCAGCAACCCACGTGGAGCCCTGGATCCTCTGGGACTTCCAGGTAAACCAAGGTAAGTGCATTTCACCTTTAAAATACATTCAAACACATTGGAAATACATTGTTATAATATCCACAAAGCCTGTGCCCTGCATCAGGCTGTTACACACTGCGACGTGGGTCCTGCGAGCCCTGCACAGTGCTGCACATACAATTTAAGCACATTTATTGTGACCGGACAGCCTCAGCCCGACTCCTGATCACAGATTGGGATTTTAATCCCCACTGGATCCTGGTGTATCAGGGATTCCCGCTTACCGTCAGTGACTGCCTGTCACTGACTCCGCCCACTGCGCTTGGGCGTGTAACGATGCTGCCACCACCAAACTCTACCATCGCCGTTTGTAACCGCTTCTTACATACACTCAGGCTCCTACCTCCAGCGCCTGGAACTGCTTCTCCTGAGTATATTTCGACTAGCTGCGGGCACACCTCGTGGTTGGTGTCGGCTGTTCCCGCCTGATCTCTCGCAATGGTCCAGGCTCTGCACGGAACATCAACTGTGGGACATCAACGTGTTCCCAGTGTCCACCATTGGGTCTTGGTAAAACATTACTAAAGGTTTTCCAGCAGCACATGTGGTGTAGGGGACGGGGCTATGGACAAGCAATAGCTGTAGTGTGCCTACACTCCATTATTGTCCCCCAATGTTTCCTAGTGTCCCCCACATTTCCCATTGTCCTCCAATAGACGTAGAGAAGTTTTTTTTTAACACAGGTTTAAAATTCCTTCTATATTAGTCCCTGATGCGAGTGGCAGTAACACTCCTCTATCACATTCTCCGTTATGTTTTATCCTCACGCTGCTGTATATTCACCTTTGGTGCAGAGAGAGTTTCTGATCGTTAGTACGGGCCAGGAGGGACCTTCTCTTGGACTGTTCTTTTTAGAAGATGTAGTTTTTTTTTTTGCTCTGGATAAATGGAGGTGTTCTGGAATGAATGGTTGAAGCTGAAGGGAATATCTCATACGTGTAATTAGAATATTGTGACATTTTCTGATCCTACTTAGAAAACCAAGAAATGTGATATAACCAGGTGCAGGCTGCGACCGTGCTCCACTGTCTCTTCCGCAGCGTGCACAATACCTGTCGCATTATTTTTGCATTACCATTGCATACGACACAAAGCTGCTTTGCAAAATCAGGCGTGCTCAATGCGCAGAGCTTCGCTGTGTCATGTACATGGGCAGTGCCTGGTAGATACAGCAGGATGGTATAAAATAAACCTATTTAATAGATGTCCATTTACCCTTCTCCCAGAATCCCCCAGCTGACCTCGGCCATTGACCTGGTGAGTGAGATCAGTCGTCAGCTGAGTGAGCGGAAGATCGCCGCCGTCAACGAGATCTGCTCAACTTTTGAGGAATTAGAAAGAGCTCTACAGCACAGGAAGAACTCCCTGCTCCGCGACCTGGAGGCCATCTCTGCCAGCAAGCAGGAGGTGGGTGTCTCTGTGCCAGCAAGCAGGAGGTGGGTGTCTCTGTGCCAGCGAGGAGCAGGAGGTGGGTGTCTCTGTGCCAGCGAGCAGCAGGAGGTGGGTGTCTCTGTGCCAGCGAGCAGCAGGAGGTGGGTGTCTCTGTGCCAGCGAGGGGCAGGAAGTGGGTGTCTCTGTGCCAGCGAGGAGCAGGAGGTGGGTGTCTCTGTGCCAGCGAGGAGCAGGAGGTGGGTGTCTCTGTGCCAGCGAGGAGCAGGAGGTGGGTGTCTCTGTGCCAGCGAGGAGCAGGAGGTGGGTGTCTCTGTGCCAGCGAGGAGCAGGAGGTGGGTGTCTCTGTGCCAGCGAGGAGCAGGAGGTGGGTGTCTCTGTGCCAACGAGCAGGAGGTGGGTGTCTGTGCCAGCAAGCAGGAGGTGGGTGTCTCTGTGCCAGCAAGCAGGAGGTGGGTGTCTCTGCCAGCAAGCAGGAGGTGGGTGTCTCTGTGCCAGCAAGCAGGAGGTGGGTGTCTCTGCCAGTGAGCAGCAGGAGGTGGGTGTCTCTCTCTGCCAGCGAGCAGCAGGAGGTGGGTGTCTCTCTCTGCCAGCGAGCAGCAGGAGGTGGGTGTCTCTCTCTGCCAGCGAGCAGCAGGAGGTGGGTGTCTCTCTCTGCCAGCGAGCAGCAGGAGGTGGGTGTCTCTCTCTGCCAGCGAGCAGCAGGAGGTGGGTGTCTCTGTGCCAGCGAGCGGCAGGAGGTGGGTGTCTCTCTGTGCCAGCGAGCGGCAGGAGGTGGGTGTCTCTCTGTGCCAGCGAGCAGCAGGAGGTGGGTGTCTCTCTGTGCCAGCGAGCAGCAGGAGGTGGGTGTCTCTCTGTGCCAGCGAGCAGCAGGAGGGGGTGTCTCTCTCTGCCAGCGAGCGGCAGGAGGTGGGTGTCTCTCTGTGCCAGCGAGCGGCAGGAGGTGGGTGTCGCTCTGTGCCAGCGAGCGGCAGGAGGTGGGTGTCTCTCTGTGCCAGCGAGCGGCAGGAGGTGGGTGTCTCTCTGTGCCAGCGAGCGGCAGGAGGTGGGTGTTTCTCTCTGCCAGCGAGCAGGTGTATGCCATAAAACCAAGCAAGAAAATGTTATGAAGTTGTGTTCATGTACATTTTAAATCTGTGCCCCACTATTTGCGTTGAAAATAACACATGAGCGCTGTGCGACTAAGTAGCTGATTGCGCTACCAACCTGCACACTCATCTCGCCAGGCGATAACCTGCAGCAGCGTACGGTATGCACGGCGATCACACCATGCGTTCCTATGTAGGTGCGGCTGTGAACGCAGCAGAGATATAACCGGAGACATCTGAGGAACCTCTAACAGGAAAAGGCTGAATTTATCTACCAGTCATATATTATACATCACCATGGATAAGTCATTTGGACAATTGTATAGCAAAAGTGTACAAACAATAAATGTATATATAATTAGATATAGGACTCTGCAAGGCTCGGCTGGATACATAAAGGGTATTTAATGCTGCATTGTATAAAGAGATAAAAGCATAGATGTAATCAGGGTATTAGCAGTCTCCCATATACAGACTCAGGAGCACACAGATATACAGGTGTCACATTACTCAGCAAAGTCTCCTATATACAGACTCAGGAGCACACAGATATACAGGTGTCACATATCACATTACACAGCACAGTGTCCTATATACAGACTCAGGAGCACACAGATATACAGGTGTCACATATCACATTACTCAGCGCAGTCTCCCATATACAGACTCAGGAGTACACAGATATACAGGTGTCACATATCACATTACACAGCACAGTGTCCTATATACAGACTCAGGAGCACACAGATATACAGGTGTCACATATCACATTACTCAGCGCAGTCTCCCATATACAGACTCAGGAGTACACAGATATACAGGTGTCACATATCACATTACTCAGCGCAGTCTCCTATATACAGACTCAGGAGCACACAGATATACAGGTGTCACATATCACATTACTCAGCGCAGTCTCCTATATACAGACTCAGGAGCACACAGATATACAGGTGTCACATATCACATTACTCAGCGCAGTCTCCTATATACAGACTCAGGAGCACACAGATATACAGGTGTCACATATCACATTACTCAGCACAGTCTCCTATATACAGACTCAGGAGCACACAGATATACAGGTGTCACATATCACATTACTCAGCACAGTCTCCTATATACAGACTCAGGAGCACACAGATATACAGGTGTCACATATCACATTACTCAGCGCAGTCTCCTATATACAGACTCAGGAGCACACAGATATACAGGTGTCACATATCACATTACTCAGCACAGTCTCCTATATACAGACTCAGGAGCACACAGATATACAGGTGTCACATATCACATTACTCAGCACAGTCTCCTATATACAGACTCAGGAGCACACAGATATACAGGTGTTACATATCACATTACTCAGCGCAGTCTCCTATATACAGACTCAGGAGCACACAGATATACAGGTGTCACATATCACATTACTCAGCGCAGTCTCCCATATACAGACTCAGGAGCACACAGATATACAGGTGTCACATATCATATTACTCAGCACAGTCTCCTATATACAGACTCAGGAGCACACAGATATACAGGTGTCACATATCACATTACTCAGCGCAGTCTCCCATATACAGACTCAGGAGCACACAGATATACAGGTGTCACATATCACATTATTCAGCGCAGTCTCCATATACAGACTCAGGAGTACACAGATATACAGGTGTCACATATCACATTACTCAGCACAGTCTCCTATATACAGACTCAGGAGCACACAGATATACAGGTGTCACATTACTCAGCAAAGTCTCCTATATACAGACTCAGGAGCACACAGATATACAGGTGTCACATATCACATTACACAGCACAGTGTCCTATATACAGACTCAGGAGCACACAGATATACAGGTGTCACATATCACATTACTCAGCGCAGTCTCCCATATACAGACTCAGGAGTACACAGATATACAGGTGTCACATATCACATTACTCAGCACAGTCTCCTATATACAGACTCAGGAGCACACAGATATACAGGTGTTACATATCACATTACTCAGCGCAGTCTCCTATATACAGACTCAGGAGCACACAGATATACAGGTGTCACATATCACATTACTCAGCGCAGTCTCCTATATACAGACTCAGGAGCACACAGATATACAGGGTCACATATCACATTACTCAGCGCAGTCTCCTATATACAAACTCAGGAGCACACAGATATACAGGTGTCACATATCACATTACTCAGCGCAGTCTCCCATATACAGACTCAGGAGCACACAGATATACAGGTGTCAACTATCACATTACTCAGCACAGTCTCCTATATACAGACTCAGGAGCACACAGATATACAGGTGTCACATATCACATTACTCAGCACAGTCTCCTATATACAGACTCAGGAGCACACAGATATACAGGTGTCACATATCACTTTACTCAGCGCAGTCTCCCATATACAGACTCAGGAGCACACAGATATACAGGTGTCACATATCACATTACTCAGCACAGTCTCCTATATACAGACTCAGGAGCACACAGATATACAGGTGTCACATATCACATTACTCAGCACAGTCTCCTATATACAGACTCAGGAGCACACAGATATACAGGTGTCACATATCACATTACTCAGCGCAGTCTCCTATATACAGACTCAGGAGCACACAGATATACAGGTGTCACATATCACATTACTCAGCGCAGTCTCCTATATACAGACTCAGGAGCACACAGATATACAGGTGTCACATTACTCAGCGCAGTCTCCTATATACAGACTCAGGAGCACACAGATATACAGGTGTCAACTATCACATTACTCAGCACAGTCTCCTATATACAGACTCAGGAGCACACAGATATACAGATGTCACATATCACATTACTCAGCACAGTCTCCTATATACAGACTCAGGAGCACACAGATATACAGGTGTCACATATCACATTACTCAGCGCAGTCTCCCATATACAGACTCAGGAGCACACAGATATACAGGTGTCACATATCACATTACTCAGCGCAGTCTCCTATATACAGACTCAGGAGCACACAGATATACAGGTGTCACATATCACATTACTCAGCGCAGTCTACCATATACAGACTCAGGAGCACACAGATATACAGGTGTCACATATCACATTACTCAGCGCAGTCTCCTATATACAGACTCAGGAGCACACAGATATACAGGTGTCACATATCACATTACTCAGCGCAGTCTCCCATATACAGACTCAGGAGCACACAGATATACAGGTGTCACATATCACATTACTCAGCGCAGTCTCTTATATACAGACTCAGGAGCACACAGATATACAGGTGTCACATATCACATTACTCAGCGCAGTCTCCCATATACAGACTCAGGAGCACACAGATATACAGGTGTCACATATCACATTACTCAGCGCAGTCTCCCATATACAGACTCAGGAGCACACAGATATACAGGTGTCACACATCACATTACTCAGCGCAGTCTCCATATACAGACTCAGGAGCACACAGATATACAGGTGTCACATATCCCATTACTCAGCGCAGTCTCCTATATACAGACTCAGGAGCACACAGATATACAGGTGTCACATATCACATTACTCAGCGCAGTCTCCCATATACAGACTCAGGAGCACACAGATATACAGGTGTCACATATCCCATTACTCAGCGCAGTCTCCTATATACAGACTCAGGAGCACACAGATATACAGGTGTCACATATCACATTACTCAGCGCAGTCTCCCATATACAGACTCAGGAGCACACAGATATACAGGTGTCACATATCACATTACTCAGCGCAGTCTCCTATATACAGACTCAGGAGCACACAGATATACAGGTGTCACATATCACATTACTCAGCGCAGTCTCCTATATACAGACTCATGAGCACACAGATATACTGGTGTCACATTACTCAGCACAGTCTCCTATATACAGACTCAGGAGCACACAGATATACAGGTGTCACATATCACATTACTCAGCGCAGTCTCCTATATACAGACTCAGGAGCACACAGGTATACAGGTGTCACATATCACATTACTCAGCGCAGTCTACCATATACAGACTCAGGAGCACACAGATATACAGGTGTCACATATCACATTACTCAGCGCAGTCTACCATGTACACACTCAGGAGCACACAGATATACAGGTGTCACATATCACATTACTCAGCTCAGTCTCCTATATACAGACTCAGGAGCACACAGATATACAGGTGTCACATATCACATTACTCAACGCAGTCTCCTATATACAGACTCAGGAGCACACAGATATACAGGTGTCACATATCACATTACTCAGCGCAGTCTCCCATATACAGACTCAGGAGCACACAGATATACAGGTGTCACATATCACATTACTCAGCGCAGTCTCCCATATACAGACTCAGGAGCACACAGAAATACAGGTGTCACATATCACATTACTCAGCGCAGTCTACTATATACAGACTCAGGAGCACACAGATACACAGGTGTCACATATCACATTACTCAGCGCAGTCTCCCATATACAGACTCAGGAGCACACGGATATACAGGTGTCACATATCACATTACTCAGCGCAGTCTCCTATATACAGACTCAGGAGCACACGGATATACAGGTGTCACATATCACATTACTCAGAGCAGTCTTCTATATACAGACTCAGGAGCACACAGATATACAGGTGTCACACATCACATTACTCAGCGCAGTCTCCTATATACAGACTCAGGAGCACACAGATATACTGGTGTCACATATCACATTACTCAGCGCAGTCTCCTATATACAGACTCAGGAGCACACAGATATACAGGTGTCACATATCACATTACTCAGCGCAGTCTCCTATATACAGACTCAGGAGCACACAGATACACAGGTGTCACATATCACATTACTCAGCGCAGTCTCCTATATACAGACTCAGGAGCACACAGATATACAGGTGTCACATATCACATTACTCAGCGCAGTCTCCCATATACAGACTCAGGAGCACACAGATATACAGGTGTCACATATCACATTACTCAGCGCAGTCTCCATATACAGACTCAGGAGCACACAGATTTACAGGTGTCACATATCACATTACTCAGCGCAGTCTCCTATATACAGACTCAGGAGCACACAGATATACAGGTGTCACATATCACATTACTCAGCGCAGTCTCCCATATACAGACTCAGGAGCACACAGATATACAGGTGTCACATATCACATTACTCAGCGCAGTCTCTTATATACAGACTCAGGAGCACACAGATATACAGGTGTCACATATCACATTACTCAGCGCAGTCTCCCATATACAGACTCAGGAGCACACAGATATACAGGTGTCACATATCACATTACTCAGCGCAGTCTCCCATATACAGACTCAGGAGCACACAGATATACAGGTGTCACATATCACATTACTCAGCGCAGTCTCCCATATACAGACTCAGGAGCACACAGATATACAGGTGTCACACATCACATTACTCAGCGCAGTCTCCATATACAGACTCAGGAGCACACAGATATACAGGTGTCACATATCCCATTACTCAGCGCAGTCTCCTATATACAGACTCAGGAGCACACAGATATACAGGTGTCACATATCACATTACTCAGCGCAGTCTCCCATATACAGACTCAGGAGCACACAGATATACAGGTGTCACATATCACATTACTCAGCGCAGTCTCCTATATACAGACTCAGGAGCACACAGATATACAGGTGTCACATATCACATTACTCAGCGCAGTCTCCTATATACAGACTCATGAGCACACAGATATACTGGTGTCACATTACTCAGCGCAGTCTCCCATATACAGACTCAGGAGCACACGGATATACAGGTGTCACATATCACATTACTCAGAGCAGTCTTCTATATACAGACTCAGGAGCACACAGATATACAGGTGTCACACATCACATTACTCAGCGCAGTCTCCTATATACAGACTCAGGAGCACACAGATATACTGGTGTCACATATCACATTACTCAGCGCAGTCTCCTATATACAGACTCAGGAGCACACAGATATACAGGTGTCACATATCACATTACTCAGCGCAGTCTCCTATATACAGACTCAGGAGCACACAGATACACAGGTGTCACATATCACATTACTCAGCGCAGTCTCCTATATACAGACTCAGGAGCACACAGATATACAGGTGTCACATATCACATTACTCAGCGCAGTCTCCCATATACAGACTCAGGAGCACACAGATATACAGGTGTCACATATCACATTACTCAGCGCAGTCTCCATATACAGACTCAGGAGCACACAGATTTACAGGTGTCACATATCACATTACTCAGCGCAGTCTCCTATATACAGACTCAGGAGCACACAGATATACAGATGTCACATATCACATTACTCAGCACAGTCTCCCATATACAGACTCAGGAGCACACAGATATACAGATGTCACATATCACATTACTCAGCACAGTCTCCTATATACAGACTCAGGAGCACACAGATATACAGGTGTCACATATCACATTACTCAGCGCAGTCTCCCATATACAGACTCAGGAGCACACAGATATACAGGTGTCACATATCACATTACTCAGCGCAGTCTCCCATATACAGACTCAGGAGCACACAGATATACAGGTGTCACATATCACATTACTCAGCGCAGTCTCCCATATACAGACTCAGGAGCACACAGATATACAGGTGTCACATATCACATTACTCAGCACAGTCTCCATATACAGACTCAGGAGCACACAGATATACAGGTGTCACATATCACATTACTCAGCGCAGTCTCCCATATACAGACACAGGAGCACAGATATACAGGTGTCACACATCACATTACTCAGCGCAGTCTCCCATATACAGACACAGGAGCACACAGATATACAGGTGTCACATATCACATTACTCAGCGCAGTCTCCCATATACAGACACAGGAGCACACAGATATACAGGTGTCACATTACTCAGTCACAGTCTCCTATATACAGACTCAGGAGCACACAGATATACAGGTGTCACATATCACATTACTCAGCGCAGTCTCCCATATACAGACTCAGGAGCACACAGATATACAGGTGTCACATATCACATTACTCAGCGCAGTCTCCCATATACAGACTCAGGAGCACACAGATATACAGGTGTCACATTACTCAGTCACAGTCTCCTATATACAGACTCAGGAGCACACAGATATACAGGTGTCACATATCGCATTACTCAGCGCAGTCTCCCATATACAGACACAGGAGCACACAGATATACAGGTGTCACATATCACATTACTCAGCGCAGTCTCCCATATACAGACTCAGGAGCACACAGATATACAGGTGTCACATATCACATTACTCAGCGCAGTCTCCCATATACAGACACAGGAGCACAGATATACAGGTGTCACACATCACATTACTCAGCGCAGTCTCCCATATACAGACACAGGAGCACACAGATATACAGGTGTCACATATCACATTACTCAGCGCAGTCTCCCATATACAGACACAGGAGCACACAGATATACAGGTGTCACATTACTCAGTCACAGTCTCCTATATACAGACTCAGGAGCACACAGATATACAGGTGTCACATATCACATTACTCAGCGCAGTCTCCCATATACAGACTCAGGAGCACACAGATATACAGGTGTCACATATCACATTACTCAGCGCAGTCTCCCATATACAGACTCAGGAGCACACAGATATACAGGTGTCACATTACTCAGTCACAGTCTCCTATATACAGACTCAGGAGCACACAGATATACAGGTGTCACATATCACATTACTCAGCGCAGTCTCCCATATACAGACTCAGGAGCACACAGATATACAGGTGTCACATATCACATTACTCAGCACAGTCTCCTATATACAGACTCAGGAGCACACAGATATACAGGTGTCACATATCACATTACTCAGCGCAGTCTCCCATATACAGACTCAGGAGCACACAGATATACAGGTGTCACATTACTCAGCACAGTCTCCTATATACAGACTCAGGAGCACACAGTGATACAGGTGTCACATATCGCATTACTCAGCGCAGTCTCCCATATACAGACACAGGAGCACACAGATATACAGGTGTCACATATCACATTACTCAGCGCAGTCTCCCATATACAGACACAGGAGCACACAGATATACAGGTGTCACATATCACATTACTCAGCGCAGTCTCCCATATACAGACACAGGAGCACACAGATATACAGGTGTCACATATCACATTACTCAGCGCAGTCTCCCATATACAGACACAGGAGCACACAGATATACAGGTGTCACATTACTCAGTCACAGTCTCCTATATACAGACTCAGGAGCACACAGATATACAGGTGTCACATATCGCATTACTCAGCGCAGTCTCCCATATACAGACACAGGAGCACACAGATATACAGGTGTCACATATCACATTACTCAGCGCAGTCTCCCATATACAGACACAGGAGCACACAGATATACAGGTGTCACATATCACATTACTCAGCGCAGTCTCCCATATACAGACACAGGAGCACAGATATACAGGTGTCACATATCACATTACTCAGCGCAGTCTCCCATATACAGACACAGGAGCACACAGATATACAGGTGTCACATTACTCAGTCACAGTCTCCTATATACAGACTCAGGAGCACACAGATATACAGGTGTCACATATCATATTACTCAGCGCAGTCTCCCATATACAGACACAGGAGCACAGATATACAGGTGTCACATATCACATTACTCAGCGCAGTCTCCTATATACAGACTCAGGAGCACACAGATATACAGGTGTCGCATATCACATTACTCAGCGCAGTCTCCCATATACAGACACAGGAGCACAGATATACAGGTGTCACATATCACATTACTCAGCGCAGTCTCCCATATACAGACACAGGAGCACACAGATATACAGGTGTCACATATCACATTACTCAGCGCAGTGTCCCATATACAGACACAGGAGCACACAGATATACAGGTGTCACATATCACATTACTCAGCGCAGTCTCCTATATACAGACACAGGAGCACACAGATATACAGGTGTCACATATCATATTACTCAGCGCAGTCTCCTATATACAGACTCAGGAGCACACAGATATACAGGTGTCACATATCACATTACTCAGCGCAGTCTCCCATATACAGACTCAGGAGCACACAGATATACAGGTGTCACATATCACATTACTCAGCGCAGTCTCCCATATACAGACACAGGAGCACACAGATATACAGGTGTCACATATCACATTACTCAGCGCAGTCTCCCATATACAGACACAGGAGCACACAGATATACAGGTGTCACATATCACATTACTCAGCGCAGTCTCCTATATACAGACACAGGACCACACAGATATACAGGTGTCACATATCACATTACTCAGCGCAGTCTCCTATATACAGACTCCGGAGCACACAGATATACAGGTGTCACATATCACAGTACTCAGCGCAGTCTCCTATATACAGACTCAGGAGCACACAGATATACAGGTGTCACATATCACATTACTCAGCGCAGTCTCCTATATACTGACTCAGGAGCACACAGATATACAGGTGTCACATATCACATTACTCAGCGCAGTCTCCTATATACAAACTCAGGAGCACACAGATATACAGGTGTCACATATCACATTACTCAGCGCAGTCTCCTATATACAGACACAGGAGCACACAGATATACAGGTGTCACATATCATATTACTCAGCGCAGTCTCCTATATACAGACTCATGAGCACACAGATATACAGGTGTCACATATCACAGTACTCAGCGCAGTCTCCTATATACAGACTCAGGAGCACACAGATATACAGGTGTCACATATCATATTACTCAGCGCAGTCTCCTATATACAGACTCAGGAGCACACAGATATACAGGTGTCACATATCACATTACTCAGCGCAGTCTCCTATATACAGACTCAGGAGCACACAGATATACAGGTGTCACATATCACATTACTCAGTGCAGTCTCCCATATACAGACTCAGGAGCACACAGATATACAGGTGTCACATATCACATTACTCAGCACAGTCTCCTATATACAGTCTCAGGAGCACACAGATATACAGGGTCCATATATCACATTGCTCAGCGCAGTCTCCTATATACAGACTCAGGAGCACACAGATATACAGGTGTCACATATCACATTACTCAGCACAGTCTCCTATATACAGACTCAGGAGCACACAGATATACAGGGTCCATATATCACATTACTCAGCGCAGTCTCCTATATACAGACTCAGGAGCACACAGATATACAGGTGTCACATATCACATTACTCAGCACAGTCTCCTATATACAGACTCAGGAGCACACAGATATACAGGTGTCACATATCACATTACTCAGCGCAGTCTCCTATATACAGACTCAGGAGCACACAGATATACTGGTGTCACATATCACATTACTCAGCGCAGTCTCCCATATACAGACTCAGGAGCACACAGATATACAGGTGTCACATATCACATTACTCAGCGCAGTCTCCTATATACAGACTCAGGAGCACACAGATATACAGGTGTCACATATCACATTACTCAGTGCTGTCTCCCATATACAGACTCAGGAGCACACAGATATACAGGTGTCACATATCACATTACTCAGTCACAGTCTCCTATATACAGACTCAGGAGCACACAGATATACAGGTGTCACATATCACATTACTCAGTCACAGTCTCCTATATACAGACTCAGGAGCACACAGATATACAGGTGTCACATATCACATTACTCAGCGCAGTCTCCCATATACAGACTCAGGAGCACACAGATATACAGGTGTCACATTACTCAGCACAGTCTCCTATATACAGACTCAGGAGCACACAGATATACAGGTGTCACATATCACATTATTCAGCGCAGTCTCCTATATACAGACTCAGGAGCACACAGTGATACAGGTGTCACATATCGCATTACTCAGCGCAGTCTCCCATATACAGACACAGGAGCACACAGATATACAGGTGTCACATATCACATTACTCAGTGCAGTCTCCTATATACAGGTGTCACATATCACATTACTCAGCGCAGTCTCCCATATACAGACACAGGAGCACACAGATATACAGGTGTCACATATCACATTACTCAGTGCAGTCTCCTATATACAGGTGTCACATATCACATTACTCAGCGCAGTCTCCATATACAGACTCAGGAGCACACAGATATACAGGTGTCACATATCACATTATTAAACGCAGTGTCCTATATACAGACTCAGGAGCACACAGTGATACAGGTGTCACATATCGCATTACTCAGCGCAGTCTCCCATATACAGACACAGGAGCACACAGATATACAGGTGTCACATATCACATTACTCAGCACAGTCTCCTATATACAGACTCAGGAGCACACAGATATACAGGGTCCATATATCACATTACTCAGCACAGTCTCCTATATACAGACTCAGGAGCACACAGATATACAGGTGTCACATATCACATTACTCAGCGCAGTCTCCTATATACAGACTCAGGAGCACACAGATATACAGGTGTCACATATCACATTACTCAGCACAGTCTCCCATATACAGACTCAGGAGCACACAGATATACAGGTGTCACATATCACATTACTCAGCACAGTCTCCTATATACAGACTCAGGTACACAGATATACAGGTGTCACATATCACATTACTCAGCGCAGACTCCTATATACAGACTCAGGAGCACACAGATATACAGGTGTCACATATCACATTACTCAGCACAGTCTCCTATATACAGACTCAGGAGCACACAGATATACAGGTGTCACATATCACATTACTCAGCGCAGTCTCCTATATACAGACTCAGGAGCACACAGATATACAGGTGTCACATATCACATTACTCAGTGCTGTCTCCCATATACAGACTCAGGAGCACACAGATATACAGGTGTCACATATCACATTACTCAGTCACAGTCTCCTATATACAGACTCAGGAGCACACAGATATACAGGTGTCACATATCACATTACTCAGTCACAGTCTCCTATATACAGACTCAGGAGCACACAGATATACAGGTGTCACATATCACATTACTCAGCGCAGTCTCCCATATACAGACTCAGGAGCACACAGATATACAGGTGTCACATATCGCATTACTCAGCGCAGTCTCCCATATACAGACACAGGAGCACACAGATATACAGGTGTCACATTACTCAGCACAGTCTCCTATATACAGACTCAGGAGCACACAGATATACAGGTGTCACATATCACATTATTCAGCGCAGTCTCCTATATACAGACTCAGGAGCACACAGTGATACAGGTGTCACATATCGCATTACTCAGCGCAGTCTCCCATATACAGACACAGGAGCACACAGATATACAGGTGTCACATATCACATTACTCAGCACAGTCTCCTATATACAGACTCAGGAGCACACAGATATACAGGTGTCACATTACTCCGTCACAGTCTCCTATATACAGACTCAGTAGCACACAGATATACAGGTGTCACATATCACATTACTCAGCGCAGTCTCCTATATACAGACTCAGGAGCACACAGATATACTGGTGTCACATATCACATTACTCAGCGCAGTCTCCCATATACAGACTCAGGAGCACACAGATATACAGGTGTCACATATCACATTACTCAGCGCAGTCTCCTATATACAGACTCAGGAGCACACAGATATACAGGTGTCACATATCACATTACTCAGTGCTGTCTCCCATATACAGACTCAGGAGCACACAGATATACAGGTGTCACATATCACATTACTCAGTCACAGTCTCCTATATACAGACTCAGGAGCACACAGATATACAGGTGTCACATATCACATTACTCAGTCACAGTCTCCTATATACAGACTCAGGAGCACACAGATATACAGGTGTCACATATCACATTACTCAGCGCAGTCTCCCATATACAGACTCAGGAGCACACAGATATACAGGTGTCACATTACTCAGCACAGTCTCCTATATACAGACTCAGGAGCACACAGATATACAGGTGTCACATATCACATTATTCAGCGCAGTCTCCTATATACAGACTCAGGAGCACACAGTGATACAGGTGTCACATATCGCATTACTCAGCGCAGTCTCCCATATACAGACACAGGAGCACACAGATATACAGGTGTCACATATCACATTACTCAGTGCAGTCTCCTATATACAGGTGTCACATATCACATTACTCAGCGCAGTCTCCCATATACAGACACAGGAGCACACAGATATACAGGTGTCACATATCACATTACTCAGTGCAGTCTCCTATATACAGGTGTCACATATCACATTACTCAGCGCAGTCTCCATATACAGACTCAGGAGCACACAGATATACAGGTGTCACATATCACATTATTAAACGCAGTGTCCTATATACAGACTCAGGAGCACACAGTGATACAGGTGTCACATATCGCATTACTCAGCGCAGTCTCCCATATACAGACACAGGAGCACACAGATATACAGGTGTCACATATCACATTACTCAGCACAGTCTCCTATATACAGACTCAGGAGCACACAGATATACAGGGTCCATATATCACATTACTCAGCACAGTCTCCTATATACAGACTCAGGAGCACACAGATATACAGGTGTCACATATCACATTACTCAGCGCAGTCTCCTATATACAGACTCAGGAGCACACAGATATACAGGTGTCACATATCACATTACTCAGCACAGTCTCCCATATACAGACTCAGGAGCACACAGATATACAGGTGTCACATATCACATTACTCAGCACAGTCTCCTATATACAGACTCAGGTACACAGATATACAGGTGTCACATATCACATTACTCAGCGCAGACTCCTATATACAGACTCAGGAGCACACAGATATACAGGTGTCACATATCACATTACTCAGCACAGTCTCCTATATACAGACTCAGGAGCACACAGATATACAGGTGTCACATATCACATTACTCAGCGCAGTCTCCTATATACAGACTCAGGAGCACACAGATATACAGGTGTCACATATCACATTACTCAGTGCTGTCTCCCATATACAGACTCAGGAGCACACAGATATACAGGTGTCACATATCACATTACTCAGTCACAGTCTCCTATATACAGACTCAGGAGCACACAGATATACAGGTGTCACATATCACATTACTCAGTCACAGTCTCCTATATACAGACTCAGGAGCACACAGATATACAGGTGTCACATATCACATTACTCAGCGCAGTCTCCCATATACAGACTCAGGAGCACACAGATATACAGGTGTCACATATCGCATTACTCAGCGCAGTCTCCCATATACAGACACAGGAGCACACAGATATACAGGTGTCACATTACTCAGCACAGTCTCCTATATACAGACTCAGGAGCACACAGATATACAGGTGTCACATATCACATTATTCAGCGCAGTCTCCTATATACAGACTCAGGAGCACACAGTGATACAGGTGTCACATATCGCATTACTCAGCGCAGTCTCCCATATACAGACACAGGAGCACACAGATATACAGGTGTCACATATCACATTACTCAGCACAGTCTCCTATATACAGACTCAGGAGCACACAGATATACAGGTGTCACATTACTCCGTCACAGTCTCCTATATACAGACTCAGTAGCACACAGATATACAGGTGTCACATATCACATTACTCAGCGCAGTCTCCCATATACAGACTCAGGAGCACACAGATATACAGGTGTCACATATCGCATTACTCAGCACAGTCTCCTATATACAGACTCAGGAGCACACAGATATACAGGTGTCACATATCACATTATTCAGCGCAGTGTCCTATATACAGACTCAGGAGCACACAGTGATACAGGTGTCACATATCGCATTACTCAGCGCAGTCTCCCATATACAGACACAGGAGCACACAGATATACAGGTGTCACATATTACATTACTCAGCACAGTCTCCTATATACAGACTCAGGAGCACACAGATATACAGGGTCCATATATCACATTACTCAGCGCAGTCTCCTATATACAGACTCAGGAGCACACAGATATACAGGTGTCACATATCACATTACTCAGCACAGTCTCCCATATACAGACTCAGGAGCACACAGATATACAGGTGTCACATATCACATTACTCAGCGCAGTCTCCTATATACAGACTCAGGAGCACACAGATATACAGGTGTCACATATCACATTACTCAGCGCAGTCTCCATATACAGACTCAGGAGCACACAGATATACAGGTGTCACATTACTCCGTCACAGTCTCCTATATACAGACTCAGGAGCACACAGATATACAGGTGTCACATATCACATTACTCAGCGCAGTCTCCCATATACAGACTCAGGAGCACACAGATATACAGGTGTCACATATCGCATTACTCAGCACAGTCTCCTATATACAGACTCAGGAGCACACAGATATATACAGGTGTCACATATCACATTACTCAGTGCAGTCTCCTATATACAGACTCAGGAGCACACAGATATATACAGGTGTCACATATCACATTACTCAGCGCAGTCTCCTATATACAGACTCAGGAGCACAGAGATATATACAGGTGTCACATATCACATTACTCAGCGCAGTCTCCTATATACAGACTCAGGAGCACACAGATATACAGGTGTCACATATCACATTACTTAGTGCAGTCTCCTATATACAGACTCAGGAGCACACAGATATACAGGTGTCACATATCACATTACTCAGCGCAGTCTCCCATATACAGACTCAGGAGCACACAGATATACAGGTGTCACATTACTCAGTCACAGTCTCCTATATACAGACTCAGGAGCACACAGATATACAGGTGTCACATATCACATTACTCAGCGCAGTCTCCCATATACAGACTCAGGAGCACACAGATATACAGGTGTCACATATCACATTACTCAGCGCAGTCTCCCATATACATACTCAGGAGCACACAGATATACAGGTGTCACCTATCATATTACTCAGCGCAGTCTCCTATATACAGGTGTCACCTATCATATTACTCAGCGCAGTCTCCCATATACAGACTCAGGAGCACACAGATATACAGGTGTCACATATCACATTACTCAGCGCAGTCTCCTATATACAGACTCAGGAGCACACAGATATACAGGTGTCACATATCACATTACTCAGCGCAGTCTCCTATATACAGACTCAGGATCACACAGATATACAGGTGTCACATATCACATTACTCAGCGCAGTCTCCTATATACAGACTCAGGAGCACACAGATATACAGGTGTCACATATCACATTACTCAGCGCAGTCTCCCATATACATACTCAGGAGCACACAGATATACAGGTGTCACCTATCATATTACTCAGCGCAGTCTCCTATATACAGGTGTCACCTATCATATTACTCAGCGCAGTCTCCTATATACAGACTCAGGAGCACACAGATATACAGGTGTCACATATCACATTACTCAGCGCAGTCTCCTATATACAGACTCAGGATCACACAGATATACAGGTGTCACATATCACATTACTCAGCGCAGTCTCCTATATACAGACTCAGGAGCACACAGATATACAGGTGTCACATATCACATTACTCAGTGCAGTCTCCTATATACATACTCAGGAGCACACAGATATACAGGTGTCACATATCACATTACTCAGCGCAGTCTCCTATATACATACTCAGGAGCACACAGATATACAGGTGTCACATATCACATTACTCAGCGTAGTCTCCCATATACAGCGTTTTTTTTCATCTATTTTTTACTAAGATGCATTTTCCGGCAATAAAAAGATGCTTGGTGTAAGCCAAGTCGCAAGTGACCTGGTTTATGGCGTATTTATGCTAGATGTATGAGGACAAATCTGTATGTGGCTTTGGTGTATATTTTTCAATATTGCACAAGGAGGCGACTTATTGAGCAGCACGCTTGGTGTAATGGTTAGCATTACTGCCTAATAGCCAGAGGTCTTGGTTTTGATTTACACCAAGGCCCTAACTTTGTGGAGTTTGTATGTTTTCCCCTTGCTTCCATGAGTGTCTTCCAGGTGCTATGGTTTCTCCCCACATATACATATACTGGAAAAACTTAACCCTAGTTTTGTATGCGTTACGTGTAACATGTGTAGGTGTAACATGTGTAGGTGTAACATGTGTAGGTGTAACATGTGTAGGTGTAACATGTGTAGGTGTAACATGTGTAGGTGTAACATGTGTAGGTGTAACATGTGTAGGTGTAACATGTGTAGGTGTTACACGTGTATGTGTTACATGTGTATGTGTTACATGTGTATGTGTTACATGTGTATGTGTTACATGTGTATGTGTTACATGTGTCTGTGTTACATGTGTCTGTGTTACATGTGTCTGTGTTACACGTGTCTGTGTTAAATGTGTATGTGTTACACGTGTATGTGTTACACGTGTATGTGTTACATGTGTCTGTGTTACATGTGTCTGTGTTACATGTGTCTGTGTTACACGTGTATGTGTTAAATGTGTATGTGTTAAATGTGTATGTGTTAAATGTGTATGTGTTAAATGTGTATGTGTTAAATGTGTATGTGTTACATGTGTATGTGTTACATGTGTATGTGTTACACGTGTATGTGTTACACGTGTATGTGTTACACGTGTATGTGTTACACGTGTAGGTGTTAAATGTGTATGTGTTACATGTGTAGATCTTACATGTGATTGTGCCCAAGCTGCACTGGTTAAGGGACTGATTTAATTGACCACATATTCTCTGTAAGGTCCTGTGGAAAATATATATGTAGATATGTACAGTGTTATATATATGTGTGTTCATTCCAATTAAGGGCGGTATTCAATTAGTTTCGCACCCGCGGAAAAGTTTTGTCTGCCCGACTTTTCACCGATATCGCGGGTAGTAGGTGGAAACTTATCGTGCGCGTCCCCGTATTCAATTACAAACCACACAAAAACGGCATGCGACGAATTCAGAACAGGCGGAAAGTGCTGTCAGAATTGGGGAAGTCAGCCTGAACCCCCCCAAAAAGATGCAGTAACATTGGGGATGAATGTAGATGTGCCGGATATCCCTAATACAGCGATGTGTGCTGCGTACGTTGTGTCATTAGCTTCTTATTGGCGTCTGTGCACAAGTGGTGAAGAATAGTATTAAGCAGTATTTTTTGGAGAATATAAGTAGTCCTGCCAAATTTGGGGTAGTTGAAAATGGGCGCTAGCATGTTTCTATGTCTCTAAAGTGAACTTTTGAAAAATGTCACAAACCACCGTCATACATGCACCTGCAATCCCAAAAATACTTGGCCCCTAATTACAGCACCCCAAGAAGTCTACTTCAGGGTCCATAGGCTCCACAGGGAGACCTTGGCGTATAGGAGATGATGGGAGTCATCCGGGCACACTGTCGTTAACATTTTCTCCCAGGATGCACTGGGTCTCCCTCCTATACCCCGACAGCGTTGGGTGCCCAGCCGGAGTCGGGTCACTGCACGTGGTGGGGCTGTTAACACAGCCCCTGAAGATTTTATTATTTTTCAAGAAGTTTCTTCAAGAGTGGACAGTCCAGGGACATCCGCGCTGCTGCTCCGTCACCCCACCGACGCCGGAACGGTTCCGGGGATCTCAGTGGGCCTCCGGGGTATAGGCTGGCAGGGACCCCAGAGGATTCCTGGACTGCAGTCGGGCGCTACGGGGACTAAGGTAAGTGGCGGGTCACCGTGGTGGTGACCCGCCGAGACACAGTCCTTTTCCCCCAGGGCTGGGGACTCCCTGGGGATGACTGCATGTGGAGCCAGACACTGAGTCCTGCGCTTCCACTAGGCCACCAGGGACATAGGGTGGAGTGATAATGGATATGCTCCAGCATCCCGGGGGTTAAAAGCTAGCCACGAGAGGCAGCCTCCCCTGTCTAACAGTTGGCTCCTCCGCGCACCTTTCCACTGCCGTCTGGCTACGCCGTGCTGCTCTCCTCCTCGGGCCGCGCCACCTCTGAGGTCTCCAATGTCGCAGTTCTCTCTGGCCAGCGTGTGCCCGGTCCCCCCGCATACCTCTCCCTTTTTGGGTCAGTGTATACAGCACTATTGCCTCCCAGACACTGAGTCTGTGTAGTGATTATAGTGGCATGGTGCAGGGTCATTTCTGCATTGTATGTGACTTATGCCAGCACTGTCTGTCTGTGTCTATATTATTCACACACTGTCAGCACCAAACTGATTCCTGCCCTGCTTACAGGTGTAGCCAGGGTGTCTCTGATATCTCACATATATAAAGCCAGGGATTTGTGAGAATTGTCACATACTGTTGTGTGTTACACTCTGTCATATCTGAGCAGTAAGTTCCTGCAGCTCGCCCGAGCATCAGACAGGACCAGCACTTTGCCTTTCTGACTAGATATATATATATATATATACATATATAGAGATAGAGATATATATATATATATATATATATATATATATATATTATACACACACATCACTCTCAGTGGTGGCATTAATACTCAGTGCCATACTGTGTGCGATATTGCTCTACAGCTACGTGTGGGAGAGACCATAATGTGCGCTCTGCTATTTGGCAGGTCAGGTGCTGCAGGTGTAAGTGAGGAGGAGATGGTACAGGATGGATTAGGTGGTATAATACACCAGGCCCTTCTAATGTCCCGGTCCCTGTGTAGGAACCCCCTTGGGCTTCCTTTTATCTCAGGTCCTGGCTACTATTACAGGCCACTTACTGGTACCATCTGCTTTCCCCTCTATGGGGTTACCACAGCAGTCTGTTTTTTTCCCTCTCGGGATTTGCCACAACAGATTACTGCTATACAGATTGCTCCTGTGCCCCCACCATGGGTAGATGGCGGCCACCTCTACTGCTCTACAGACTTGTTGCAGGAGGAGAAAGCCGCTAAGTCATCTAAGCGTCCTATGGGGTCATCACAGTCCAATCAGCTCTCAGAGTCTGAGATGTCAGAGAGAGATTGCGGATGTCACTAACCCTGAGTCCCCTCCAATGGAGATGGAGATTTGGTTTGGGGTTACTATTCCTGCCTTGGTGTGGACTGTCAGAGCCTAATAGAGGATAACGAACCAGCTCTTCTGTTCAGGCAGGCTCTGTTTGTACAGATATAGGGCTACTTCTGCGTAATTCCCTTTATCGGATCATTTAGTTGATCACAGGGCTACAGCCTGGCGAACGCCCGGTAAGAGGTATCAACCACAGGGACGTTTGGCTGCTTGTTATCCATTTCCTGAAGTTCCTTGCACAAAGTGGAACTCATCCCCTGCAGTGGACATGTTAATTACAAGTGCTACGTTACCTACGCCTTCTATTTCTTCCCTGACGGTTAGGAAGGTGGAGGTTAGCCGGAAGTATATATACCTTCGCTCAAATGCTTCTAGGCCTCAAAGGTTTTTTCTGGTTGGTAACATCAGAGATGCAGCCACACATATTGGGTAGGTGGTTCTGGATATCAGTCTCCTGACTTCCAGTGTCTCGGCTGCAGCTGTCAGCTTGCCGTTTCCTGAGGTGGCGTTCTTGGACGCAGAGGCTGATTCCAAGAAAGGACTACAATGCTTCCCATACAGAAGTATTGTTCGGTCCTGTCATGGACAGGATTGTGGACGCGTTGTCAGCAGTTAATTCTGCGTTTCTGCCTTCTGCTGCGGCTTCAGCGAAGCCTTGCACCTTCTCCATTTGATCCTTACGTCCTCCGGGTTAACCCACAGGTCAGACCTTCCCAAGGCCATCAGCTTCCAGTAGGGCTGTCAAACCTAAGAAACAGGCCTGGAGTACAAGACGTCCTCCTTACAAGTCAGAGGATAAACCCTCAGCCTAATGGGATGGGCTTACCTCTTGGGGATACCAAGGTGGGAGACCGACTTCTTCAGGTCAACCAGTGTTGGTGTCAGACCACTGTAGACACCTGGGTAAGAGAAGTAGTTTCTTATGGGACGACATGGCCATACAATCCTTGCTGCAAGCAGAAGTCATTGTACCTGTCCCGTTGCCCCAGAGGCGAACGGGTTGTTATTCCAATTCTCTCTGGTTCAAAATCTGACCCGATCCCACCGGCCTATCCTCAATCTTAACTCTCTGAACAAATTCCTCAGGGTACCTCGGTTCAGGATGGAAACCGTACACTCAATATTACTGGCTATGGAACCTGGGGATGTTATGGTGTCTCTGGATATTCAGGATGCATACCTGCATATTCCAATTGCTTCGGCTCACCAGCATTTTCTCAGGTTTGCTGTACTGTAACAACATTTCCAGTTTTCGGGTTACCATACCTGAGTGACCTTTTACTGTTGGCAGGGTCTCCAGAGGGACTTCCCCACCACCTACAGCTGACTATATCTATGCTACAGCTACACAGGTGGTTACTCAATTGGAAAAAGTCCTCTCTCATCCCATCCCAAAGGATGCTACTTCTGGAAGCTCTGTTGGATTCACAACAGCAGTGGATATTTCTGTGTACGGAAAAGATCTCCACTTTGCAGACGCGAGTGCGCAAATGCCTCCACAGTCGCCGAGGGTCCATCCACTCAGCGATGCAGTTACTGGGTTCCTTGGTGTCGGCGTTCGACATGGTGAAATATGCCCAGTTTCCTTCCCGGCCTCTGCACAAATTGATCCTCTCCAGGTGGGACGGATTACCCCATCAGATAAACGCGCAAATGATGGTGCTCTCTCTGGAGTTGGGTCCGTCTCTTGCTTGGTGGCTTCAGACGGGCCACCTCACCAGGGGGCACCCCTTTTGGATTCCGATCTGGGTCCTTCTGACAACGGATACCAGTCTCCAGGGTTGGGGCACAGTGACAGGTCCACACCCGTTTTGGGGACGGTGGACAGCTGTGTAGTCTGCCCTACAATCATCATCATCATTGGAACTTTGGGCGGTTTCAGGGCCCTGCAACATGCCAGATTCATACTTCAAGGAAAGCCCGTGCAATTTCAGCCAGACAACGCCATGACCGTGGCTTACGTCAACCATCGAGGAGGAACTCGAAGTCAGGCGGCAATGACAGAGGTGTCACGCATTCTGACATGGGTGGAAGGTCATCTCCCAGCCATATTGGCGGTGTTCATTCCAGTTCTTAATTGGGAAGCAGACTTCCTCAGCCGTGACGGCATGCATCCCGGGGAATGGTCGCTTCACCCAGAGGTATTTCAGCTCCTAGTGGACAAGTGGGGCCTTCCGAATGTGGACCTCACGGCCTCCCGGCACAATCACAAACTGCCAGCTTTATGGGTCCAGGACAAGAGATGCCAAAGCTCTCTTGGTAGACGCTCTGTCAGTCAGGTAGGCCTTCCAGCTTGCCTACCTGTTTGCTCCAATCTCCCTTCTTCCTCAGGTTATTCAGAAGTTCAAACAAGGAGGCACTGTCCTGCTGGTGGCTCCAGCGTGGCCTAGATGTCACTGTTACTCAGCTCTTCAGAGTATCTCCATAGACACTCCGTTGCTGTTGTCTCAACGTCCGAGCCTGTTGTCTCAAGGTCCTTGCCTTTACCCGGACTTGGGTCATCTGTCTTTGAAGGTGTGGTGCTTGAGACATCCCTCCCTAAGGTCCAAGGGTTTTTCTGGCTTTGTGGTTAACACCATGCTCAGAGCCCATAAACCAGCCTTTGCCACGATTTACAGCAGGGCGTGGAACACCTACTTTTACTGGTGTCGTCCCAGAGGTTTCGACCCCCAGGTATTACGGATATCCAAAGTTTGGCTTTCCTGCAGGTGGATCTGGGTCTTGGTCTCCGCCTTGCCTCCCTGAAAGTGCATGTATCTGCTCTTTCAGTGTGGTCCCAGAGAAGGATTGCTCCTCTTCCTGATATCTGCACTTTCCTACAGGGTGTCCCTCCCATTCGGCCTCCTTTCGTCCCTCCTGTGGTGCCTTGGGATTTGACTGTTGTCCTTAGGGCCCTCCATTTGAACCCCTGGACTCTGTGGTTCTCCCATGGCTTGCAGCTAATGGCTATTGTAATGGCTTTCTTTTGGCTATTGTTTCTGCCAGATGAGTGTCAGACTTGGGGGCTCTCTCTTGCCGTTCCCCATTTCTTGTCTTTCACCAGGACAGGTTGATGCTTCGGACTCGCCCTGGTTTCCTTCCTAAGGTGGTTTCTAGTTTCCACATTAATGAGGAAATTATTGTACCGGCCTTTATTTCTCCAGACCTCTCGGCAGGTGGGGCCCCATTGCATGTGGGTACGTGCCCTCAGGATTTATGTGGTCTGTCCAGGTTCCCTTCGGAAGTCAGACCCCTTGTTGTCCTCTATGGCTTTCGCAAGAAGGGATGGTGTGACAGGTGATACAAAGTGGCTGTTGCGCTATTTGGTTGTTAAACTGTTCTTTTAATGCAGGGCTTGACAAATTTTTTCTAAAATCTAGGAGCCAAGATGAAAGTGTAGGAGCCAGACCACCGTCCCCCCCAAAACATTACAGGAGTGAGTGAGGAGCACAGCTGTGTGTGTTATACACACTATACTAGTCCACAAAATGGTCACAGTTGAATGGAAATGGAGGCCCCCTCACTGCTCTGCACTGCTCCACCCTCCAGCAATAACTGACCCACATTTCACATAAAACAATGGTGCCAGAAAGTACAACAAAACCCCCTCCCCTTATGGTCACACTACTATCCCTCTGAAGCCGCTCCGCAATGCCTGGCCACGCATAGACCCTACTACCGGAGAGCTCTGTGCAGCCAGAGATAGAAGCCAGTAGACAGCCGTGATGTACAGGAGGATCAGCATAGACTGGGACAGACAGCAGGGATCAGAGAAGGTCAGGATGGAGAGGAGGAGTCAGTGAGGGCCGGGACGGACACAGGCACAGCAGTCACCGCAGGCGACACTCAGCACATGCACCCCTGTGCATGATATGAACACCGCAATACTATAGGCACAAATCTCCACCAGAGCTGATGAGGATCTGCTTCCTCCATCTAGCGTTCCGCCTAGGCTGTTTTAGCGGGGTGTGGCGCCCTGCCCTCCTTCTGGAGGGCAAAAAGCACCCTGCCCTCCAGGAGGAGGGCAAAAAGCGCCCTGCCCTCACAGCCTGCGGGAGCCGTTCTCACCCGCGGGATGCAGTGTCCCGCGGGTGGAGAAACATGCGGTGACCCGGTCACCGCCGGAGAATAGACGCCGGGCGCATGCGCCCGGCATCTATTCTCCCTGTCTGCAGGGCTTGGGGGCTGCCCGGCGTGTCCGTAAGTGCCGGGCACGCCCCCAAGAGTGACGAAAAGGGGATGCGTCTTATAGACACGCCCCCTTTTCCGATGACCACACCCCCTTCTCGGTCGCACGCGCGCCTTCGGCGCGCGCACGGGCATGCCCTCTCTAGCTCCGGCGCCCTGCCTCCTGCCGGAGCTAGAGGGAACACTATCCATCTCTGCAAAATCTGGGAGCCAGGCAGTAAAATCTGGTAGCCATGGCGACCTGGTCCCCGGGATTTGTCGAGCCCTGTTTTAATGTATATATTAGTAATTGTATTAATGTATTTTGAATGTTTCTCTACTAATTCAGCTATGCAGTCTGATACTTATATTCAACTATGTTAACTATTGTTTTATTAGGAGTTGCTCTTTGATATGATTCTCAAAGGAATATGCTGTAGTTACATGTTATGACTAGTTGTAATGCTTATGGCAATGAGCCTTGAACATATAAATGTCAATGTAATTTATTATAATATTGCGCTATTAATTATATTTGAGGCAATGCTGCCCCCTATTAATATTTGTTCTAATATTATGACCATATAAGATATATAGTATCCGGTCTTTGTGAGGAGCCCTATAATTAGGTGTGAATTGCGGAAGTCTGGAGCCTTTAACTCCGGTCTCCCAGACTGACTGCAGAAAGTGCTGGTTCTGGTGTACCCATCCGGCCTATTGTGATAGGGCGAGGCTCCCGGGTGTGACTTGTGCTGTATTGAACCATTATCGGAATTAATTAGAAAAATAAGCTAAGTACCAATAAATAATTTTAATTATTTAACTTAAACTGTGTGTGTATTGTCATTTATATCACTTTGTTGCTGTCCTCCTGAACCTTCCGTTCCACCAGAAACAGATGGCCAGCCAATAATCAGACTTTGGCTAGATGGCTTCGCATGGCGATCTCTGAGGCTTACATTCATGGGGCCGTCCAGTGCCGCCCTCTGTTGCTGCTCATTCTACTCTGTTTGTGGGTCCTTCGTGGGCGCTCGCCGTGGTGCCTCGGCTATTCAGCATTGTAAGGCGGCCACGTGGTCTTTTGTCCAGACCTTTCTGAGGTATTTTGCTTTTGATACCTTTGCCTCTCAGGATGCTTCCTTTGGGCGTTGGATTCTCCTCTCGGCACAGGAGTATTCCCATCCTTAAAGGGACTGCTTTGGGACATCCCCAAGGTCTCCCTGTGGAGCCTATGGACCCTGAAGTAGAAAATGAGAGATGTGGTAAGAACTTACCTTTTGTTATCTCTCTTTCTACGAAGTCCATAGGGTCCACAGGGCACCCACCCTGACGCACCTGTGCTTCAGATGGGCTTCGCTCTGGTCACCGGTTTTCCTTATCCTTCTGTGTGAGAATGTGATTATTGTGTGTTCCAGACTTTCTTCTCTCTTTTATCCTCCTCTGACCTTTGGCTTGCTACGAAACTGAGGTGCCCCTGGCCCGGGGCGGGATATAGGTGGGAGACCCAGTGCATCCTGGGAGAAAATTTTAACTGTGTGGTGCCCGGATGACTCCCATCATCACCTATGCCCCAAGGTTTCCCTGTGGACCCTATGGACTTCGTAGATAGTGATAACAAAGGTAAGTTCATACCATATTTCTAATTTTTTTTTTTTTTTTAATGCTTGTCCCCCCACTTTGTACTTTTTCACCCCCAAAATGAAAGTACTTTTTTGGGGTGTTCCTATGTTTTTCTTTGGGATTTTTTGACACAGTTGTCCTTTGGGGGGCTGTCCCAAGGGTTCAGAGTGGTTTCCCCACGTTTCCGACCACGCAAAAAAGCCCCGATCCACGATTCTTTTCCATGAAAAAGTATTTTCGCTTGTAATTGAATATGTCCCTAAGCCTGGCACTCCGGACGATATGAACAGCGGCAGGGTGCCTTCCCAAATCAGAATACACAATCCAAGGTTCCCATGACGAAAAACAAGGTGCTACTTCCAATAACAGTAGAAAAGTGTTGTAATTACATAATTTGCGTGACATCAAAAAACATCAACGTTTCAAAGTCCTTTGATGTCACGCGAATGATTTAACCACTTAACTGACGATTTCTTTTTCAAAAAATCGCTCCAAAATTGTCGGTTTCTTTTATGATTGAATTAGGTCACGAACATAATTTGAAACTTATCCATCACTATTTTATTTGAAAAAAAATATTTTTTTAAAACACAGTATACTATAAAACTATCAATTTTTATGTTATACTGTAGTGATGGCCATTGACGGCTGTACCATCGATGGTTCAACCATCGTTAGAAGCCATCAATTGTTTTGCAATTGGTCGAGGAGATCTGTGTACACCACAACTGCTGATGTTTCCTAAACATCGATTGAGGGTTGCCATCGATGGTGCAACATTGATGGCCACCAGCAATGGCAAACCACTTGTTTTCAGTCAGACCATCGATGGTTTCTAAACCATCGATGGTCTGTTGCCATCGCTAATCAGAGGCTCTGCGATATCCATCGATCGAACAATATATATATATATATATATATATATATATATATATATATATATACACATACACAAAGAGTGGGCGAGAGCGCCGGGGGAACATGGCAGCTGCTGCTTCTCCTACTGTGATTTTACTGATCACTGTGTTCCGGAGCCGCAGCGGAAAGGTGTCCCGCTGGCGGCCCGGATACATAGCGGCGGCGCCTACCAGAGCCGCCGCCGCTGCTCCTTCCTTCTTTTAGTTCCGGAGCCGCAGCGGGAAGGTGTCTCGCTAGCGGCCCGGTTACATAGCAGCGTTTTGCTGAAGGAGGTGGAGATGGCTGCCCAATCACTGCTGCTTCTATGGGAGGGGGCTGCCGACGGTGCCCGATCACTGCTGCTTCTATGGGAGGGGGCTGCCGACGGTGCCCGATCACTGCTGCTTCTATGGGAGGGGGGCTGCCGACGGTGCCCGATCACTGCTGCTTCTATGGGAGGGGGGCTGCCGACGGTGCCCGATCACTGCTGCTTCTATGGGAGGGGGGCTGCCGACGGTGCCCGATCACTGCTGCTTCTATGGGAGGGGGGCTGCCGACGGTGCCCGATCACTGCTGCTTCTATGGGAGGGGGGCTGCCGACGGTGCCCGATCACTGCTGCTTCTATGGGAGGGGGCTGCCGACGGTGCCCGATCACTGCTGTTTCTATGGGAGGGGGCTGCTGATGGTGCCCGATCACTGCTGCTTCTATGGGAGTGGGGCTGCCGACGGTGCCCGATCACTGCTGCTTCTATGGGAAGGGGCTGCCGACGGTGCCCGATCACTGCTGCTTCTATGGGAGGGGGGCTGCCGACGGTGCCCGATCACTGCTGCTTCTATGGGAGGGGGGCTGCCGACGGTGCCCGATCACTGCTGCTTCTATGGGAGGGGGCTGCCGACGGTGCCCGATCACTGCTGCTTCTATGGGAGGGGGGCTGCCGACGGTGCCCGATCACTGCTGCTTCTATGGGAGGGGGATGCCGACGGTGCCCGATCACTGCTGCTTCTATGGGAGGGGGGCTGCCGACGGTGCCCGATCACTGCTGCTTCTATGGGAGGGGGCTGCCGACGGTGCCCGATCACTGCTGCTTCTATGGGAGGGGGCTGCCGACGGTGCCCGATCACTGCTGCTTCTATGGGAGGGGGATGCCGACGGTGCCCGATCACTGCTGCTTCTATGGGAGGGGGCTGCCGACGGTGCCCGATCACTGCTGCTTCTATGGGAGGGGGGCTGCCGACTGTGCCCGATCACTGCTGCTTCTATGGGAGGGGGGCTGCCGACGGTGCCCGATCACTGCTGCTTCTATGGGAGGGGGGCTGCCGACGGTGCCCGATCACTGCTGCTTCTATGGGAAGGGGCTGCCGACGGTGCCCGATCACTGCTGCTTCTATGGGAGGGGGGCTGCCGACGGTGCCCGATCACTGCTGCTTCTATGGGAGGGGGGCTGCCGACGGTGCCCGATCACTGCTGCTTCTATGGGAGGGGGGCTGCCGACGGTGCCTGATCACTGCTGCTTCTATGGGAGGGGGCTGCCGACGGTGCCCGATCACTGCTGCTTCTATGGGAGGGGGATGCCGACGGTGCCCGATCACTGCTGCTTCTATGGGAGGGGGCTGCCGGCGGTGCCCGATCACTGTGGCCAGCAGTGATCGGTACACGCTGGAGAGGCAGCCACGCTTGCAGGGTGGCCAGAAGGTCCCTCTGATGTAGGCGGCTGCAGGAAGATTAGCTTCCCACAGCCGCCTAGTGGGCATTTCTGACTGGTCGTATCTGATACCACCGTGCCAGGCAAGTGGTTAAATACAACACCGCCTTGTTCTTCGTCATGGGAACCTTGGAGAGTGTGTGTGAGATATATATATATGTGTGTGTGTATGTGTGTGTATGTATGTATGTGTGTGTGTGCGTGTGTGAGATATATATATATGTGTGTATGTGTATGTATGTGTGTGTGTATGTATGTGTGTGTGAGATATAGATATATATATATATATATGTGTGTGTGTGTGTGTGTGTGTGTGTGTATGTGTGTATGTATGTGTGTGTGAGATATAGATATATATATATATGTGTGTGTGTGTGTATGTGTATGTGTGTGTGAGATATAGATATATATATGTGTGTATGTATGTGTGTGTGTGTATATGTATGTGTGTGTGTGTGAGATATATATCGAATTAGCACCTGTTACTTGTCTTTAAAGTCGTGTGCAAATCCACATTGCTTCCGGTGGTGAATCTGTCCCTCGGATGATAGGGTGGGGGGCGTGGGGTTACGATAGGAGGTCCTATAGATGTATTACTAACTGCTTCTGAACTGTAAATTGCCATGCTGTGAAGTTTATGTTGTCCTAAGATTACCTGATGCTGTTTACCTGCCTGAGAATAAAGGAACTGCTTGAACCCTTTAATCCAGTGTATGTGATCCTTATATATATATATACATACAGTCAGGTGCATAAATATTGGGACATTGACAGAATTCTCATATTTTGGCCTCTAGTCACCACCACAATGGCTTTGAAATGAAACAAACAAGATGTGATTTACCTGCAGACTTTCAGATTTAATTTGAGGGTAATTACATCCAAATCAGGGGAACGGTGTAGGAATTACAATGGTTTCTATATGTGCCTCCCACTTTTTAAGGGGCCAAAAGTAATGGGACAAACTAAACAATCCTAAATCTAACTTTCACTTTTTAATACTTTGTTTTAAATCCTTTGCAGGCAATTACAGCCTGAAGTCTGGAACGCATAGACATCACCAGACTCTGGGTTTCATCCCTGGTGATGCTCTACCAGGCCTCTACTGCAAATGTCTTCAGTTCCTGCTTGTTCTTGGGGCATTTTCACTTCAGTTTTGTCTTTATCAAGTGAAATGCATGCTCAATAGGATTCAGGTCAGGGGATTGACTTGGCCATTGCATAACATTCCACTTTTTAGCCTTAAAAAACTCTTTGGTTGCTTTTGCAGTATGCTTCGGGTCATTGTCCATCTGCACTGTGAAGCGCCGTCCAATGAGTTCTGAAGCATTTGACTGAATATGAGCATATAATATTGCCCGAAACACTTCAGAATTCATTCTGCTGCTTTTGTTTTGGATCATAAGCAGTTCCTTTCCTTCTCTTCTCTTCCCATCACTCTGGTACAAGTTGATCTTTGTCTCATCTGTCCATAGGATGTTGTTCCAGAACTGTAATGGCTTTTTATAGATGTTGTTTGGCAAACTCCAATCTGGTCTTCCTGTTTTTGTGGCTCACCAATGGTTTACATCTTGTGGTGAACCCTCTATATTCACTCTTGTGAAGTCATCTCTTGATTGTTGACTTTGACACACATACACCTACCTCCTGGAGAGTGTTCTTGATTTGGCCAACTGTTGTGAAGGGGTTTTTCTTCGTCAGGGAAATAATTATTTTGTCATCCACCACAGTTGTTTTCCGTGGTCTTCCGGGTCTTTTGGTGTTGCTGAGCTCTCCGGTGCGTTCTTTCTTTTTAAGAATGTTCCAAACAGTTGATTTGGCCACACCTAATGTTTTTGCTATCTCTCTGATGGGTTTGTTTTGATTTTTCAGCCTAATGATGGCTTGCTTCACTGATAGTGACAGCTCTTTGGATCTCATATTGAGAGTCAACAGCAACTGATTCCAAATGCAAATGTCACACCTAGAATCAACTCCAGACCTTTTACCTGCTTAATTGATAATGAAATAACGAGGGAATAGCCCACACCTGTCCATGAAATAGCTTTTGAGTTGATAGTCCCATTACTTTTGGCCCCTTAAAAAGTGGGAGGCACATATAGAAACGGTTGTAATTCCTACACCGTTCACCTGATTTGGATGTAATTACCCTCAAATTAAATCTGAAAGTCTGCAGGTAAAGCTCGTCTTGTTTGTTTAATTTCAAAGCCATTGTGGTGGTGAATAGAGGCCCAAATCTGAAAATTCTGTCAATGTCCCAATATTTATGGACCTGACTGTATATACTGTATTTTTTATCTATATATAAACCGTGCATTAGAACCCCAAGATCCTTTCTTCCACTAATACATTGGTCATGAAGACATTAATCCTTTCTTTGATAATAAGCACATTATCAGTTGTACTATAAGCTTTTTGTTCTTTATCTCTTTCTCTGTCAGGTGCTACAAGCTCAGCTCTCGTCTTTGCGCCAGGGCCTAGATAACATGGATAGCAGTGTGCGTTTCACCGAACAAGCTCTTGGCCATGGCTCGGAGACCGAAGTCCTCTTGGTCAGGAAGCAGATGAGTGAGAGGCTGAATGAGTTGGCTTCCCGCGACTTTCACTTGCACCCCCAGCAGAACCCACAACTGGAATTTCGAGTGGAGACAGAAGGGCTACGTCGCTCCCTGCAGAACTTGGGGGCTCTTCTTACCACTAGTGCCGTGGCCCATTACTCCGTTGCTACGGGAGAGGGCCTGCGCCAGGCCCTGGTGGGACACCAAACTTCTGTCACAGTCACCACTAAAGACAAAGATGGAGAATTGGTCAAAACTGGCAATGCCAACCTAAAGGCCCAACTGACTAGTCCAGATGGGGCAACCCTGGATGGGGACGTGACTGATAATAAGAATGGGACTTACGAGGTTCTCTACACTCCACGTCATGAAGGAGAGCATCACCTCTCCCTGCGCCTGTATGGTCAACCTCTACGTGGGAGCCCGTACAGGGTGCGAGCAGTGAAGCCTGGAGACGTACCTGCCTCACCTGAGGATGTGAAGCGCAGGGTGAAGTCTCCTAGTGGGGGTCACATACGACAAAAGGCTGTGAGGAGGCCGTCGAGTATGTACAGCACCAACAAGAAGAAGGAAAACCCAATTGAAGATGAGATGATTCTCAGAGTTGGTGAGTGAAGGGGCAGGTCGGAGCGGGGAACACGTTATTATAAGACGTAGGAGATCAGCCTGTAATCTAGAGAGTTGTAGTAGTAGTATTTGTTGTAATAGTAGTAGTTGTACTAGTGATAGTAGTTGTTGTAGTAGTAATAATAGTAGTTGTACTGGTAATAGTAGTAGTGGTGGTAGTAGTAGTAGTAATAATAGTTGTACTAGTTGTAGTAGTAATAGTAGTAGTTGTACTAGTAACAGTAGTAGTTATAGTAGTAGTTGTACTAGTGATAGTAGTAGTTGTACTAGTGATAGTAGTAGTTGTACTAGTAATAGTAGTAGTAGTTGTACTAGTAATAGTAGTAGTAGTTGTACTAGTGATAGTAGTAGTTGTACTAGTGATAGTAGTAGTTGTACTAGTTATAGTAGTAGTTGTACTAGTGATAGTAGTAGTTGTACTAGTGATAGTAGTAGTTGTACTAGTGATAGTAGTTGTTGTAGTAGTAATAATAGTAGTTGTACTGGTAATAGTAGTAGTGGTGGTAGTAGTAGTAGTAATAATAGTTGTACTAGTTGTAGTAGTAATAGTAGTAGTTGTACTAGTAACAGTAGTAGTTATAGTAGTAGTTGTACTAGTGATAGTAGTAGTTGTACTAGTGATAGTAGTAGTTGTACTAGTAATAGTAGTAGTAGTTGTACTAGTAATAGTAGTAGTAGTTGTACTAGTGATAGTAGTAGTTGTACTAGTGATAGTAGTAGTTGTACTAGTTATAGTAGTAGTTGTACTAGTGATAGTAGTAGTTGTACTAGTGATAGTAGTAGTTGTACTAGTAATAGTAGTAGTAGTTGTACTAGTAACAGTAGTAGTGATAGTAGTAGTAGTTGTACTAGTGATAGTAGTAGTTGTACTAGTAACAGTAGTAGTTATAGTAGTAGTTGTACTAGTAACAGTAGTAGTTATAGTAGTAGTTGGACTAGTGATAGTAGTAGTTGTACTAGTGATAGTAGTAGTTGTACTAGTAATAGTAGTAGTGGTGGTAGTAGTAGTAGTAATAATAGTTGTACTAGTTGTAGTAGTAATAGTAGTAGTTGTACTAGTAACAGTAGTAGTTATAGTAGTAGTTGTACTAGTGATAGTAGTAGTTGTACTAGTGATAGTAGTAGTTGTACTAGTAATAGTAGTAGTAGTTGTACTAGTGATAGTAGTAGTTGTACTAGTGATAGTAGTAGTTGTACTAGTGATAGTAGTAGTTGTACTAGTAATAGTAGTAGTAGTTGTACTAGTGATAGTAGTAGTTGTACTAGTTATAGTAGTAGTTGGACTAGTGATAGTAGTAGTTGTACTAGTAATAGTAGTAGTAGTTGTACTAGTGATAGTAGTAGTTGTACTAGTGATAGTAGTAGTTGTACTAGTGATAGTAGTAGTTGTACTAGTAATAGTAGTAGTAGTTGTACTAGTGATAGTAGTAGTTGTACTAGTTATAGTAGTAGTTGTACTAGTGATAGTAGTAGTTGTACTAGTAATAGTAGTAGTGGTGGTAGTAGTAGTAGTAATAATAGTTGTACTAGTTGTAGTAGTAATAGTAGTAGTTGTACTAGTAACAGTAGTAGTTATAGTAGTAGTTGTACTAGTGATAGTAGTAGTTGTACTAGTGATAGTAGTTGTACTAGTAATAGTAGTAGTAGTTGTACTAGTGATAGTAGTAGTTGTACTAGTGATAGTAGTAGTTGTACTAGTTATAGTAGTAGTTGTACTAGTAATAGTAGTAGTAGTTGTACTAGTGATAGTAGTAGTTGTACTAGTGATAGTAGTAGTTGTACTAGTAATAGTAGTAGTTATAGTAGTAGTTGTACTAGTAACAGTAGTAGTTATAGTAGTAGTTGGACTAGTGATAGTAGTAGTTGTACTAGTGATAGTAGTAGTTGTACTAGTAATAGTAGTAGTGGTGGTAGTAGTAGTAGTAATAATAGTTGTACTAGTTGTAGTAGTAATAGTAGTAGTTGTACTAGTAACAGTAGTAGTTATAGTAGTAGTTGTACTAGTGATAGTAGTAGTTGTACTAGTAATAGTAGTAGTAGTTGTACTAGTGATAGTAGTAGTTGTACTAGTGATAGTAGTAGTTGTACTAGTAATAGTAGTAGTAGTTGTACTAGTGATAGTAGTAGTTGTACTAGTTATAGTAGTAGTTGGACTAGTGATAGTAGTAGTTGTACTAGTGATAGTAGTAGTTGTACTAGTAATAGTAGTAGGTGGTAGTAGTAGTAGTAATAATAGTTGTACTAGTTGTAGTAGTAATAGTAGTAGTTGTACTAGTAACAGTAGTAGTGATAGTAGTAGTTGTACTAGTTATAGTAGTAGTTGTACTAGTAATAGTAGTAGTAGTTGTACTAGTGATAGTAGTAGTAGTTGTACTAGTATTAGTAGTAGTAGTTGTACTAGTGATAGTAGTAGTTGTACTAGTAATAGTAGTAGTAGTTGTACTAGTAACAGTAGTAGTGATAGTAGTAGTAGTTGTACTAGTGATAGTAGTAGTTGTACTAGTAACAGTAGTAGTTATAGTAGTAGTTGTACTAGTAACAGTAGTAGTTATAGTAGTAGTTGGACTAGTGATAGTAGTAGTTGTACTAGTGATAGTAGTAGTTGTACTAGTGATAGTAGTAGTTGTACTAGTAATAGTAGTAGTAGTTGTACTAGTAACAGTAGTAGTTATAGTAGTAGTTGTACTAGTAACAGTAGTAGTTATAGTAGTAGTTGGACTAGTAATAGTAGTTGGACTAGTAATAGTAGTTGTACTAGTGAAAGTAGTTGTAATAGTAGTAGTTGTACTAGTAATAATAGTAATAGTTGTAGTTGTAATAGTAGTTGTAGTTGTGCTAGTAATAGTAGTAGTGGTTGTTGTAGTAGTAATAGTAGTAGTAGTTGTACTAGTGATAGTAGTTGTACTAGTAATAGTAGTAGTTGTAGTGGTAATAGTAGTTGTTGTAGTAGTAATAATAGTAGTTGTACTGGTAATAGTAGTAGTTGTACTAGTAATAGTAGTAGTGGTTGCAGTAGTAGTAAAAGTTGTACTAGTAGTACTAGTAATAGTAGTACTAGTTGTACTAGTAATAGTAGTTGTAGTTGTGCTAGTAATAGTAGTAGTGGTGGTAGTAGTAGTAGTAATAATAGTTGTACTAGTTGTAGTAGTAATAGTAGTAGTTGTACTAGTAACAGTAGTAGTTATAGTAGTAGTTGTACTAGTGATAGTAGTAGTTGTACTAGTGATAGTAGTAGTTGTACTAGTAATAGTAGTAGTAGTTGTACTAGTAATAGTAGTAGTAGTTGTACTAGTGATAGTAGTAGTTGTACTAGTGATAGTAGTAGTTGTACTAGTTATAGTAGTAGTTGTACTAGTGATAGTAGTAGTTGTACTAGTGATAGTAGTAGTTGTACTAGTGATAGTAGTTGTTGTAGTAGTAATAATAGTAGTTGTACTGGTAATAGTAGTAGTGGTGGTAGTAGTAGTAGTAATAATAGTTGTACTAGTTGTAGTAGTAATAGTAGTAGTTGTACTAGTAACAGTAGTAGTTATAGTAGTAGTTGTACTAGTGATAGTAGTAGTTGTACTAGTGATAGTAGTAGTTGTACTAGTAATAGTAGTAGTAGTTGTACTAGTAATAGTAGTAGTAGTTGTACTAGTGATAGTAGTAGTTGTACTAGTGATAGTAGTAGTTGTACTAGTTATAGTAGTAGTTGTACTAGTGATAGTAGTAGTTGTACTAGTGATAGTAGTAGTTGTACTAGTGATAGTAGTAGTTGTACTAGTAATAGTAGTAGTAGTTGTACTAGTAACAGTAGTAGTGATAGTAGTAGTAGTTGTACTAGTGATAGTAGTAGTTGTACTAGTAACAGTAGTAGTTATAGTAGTAGTTGTACTAGTAACAGTAGTAGTTATAGTAGTAGTTGGACTAGTGATAGTAGTAGTTGTACTAGTGATAGTAGTAGTTGTACTAGTAATAGTAGTAGTGGTGGTAGTAGTAGTAGTAATAATAGTTGTACTAGTTGTAGTAGTAATAGTAGTAGTTGTACTAGTAACAGTAGTAGTTATAGTAGTAGTTGTACTAGTGATAGTAGTAGTTGTACTAGTGATAGTAGTAGTTGTACTAGTAATAGTAGTAGTAGTTGTACTAGTGATAGTAGTAGTTGTACTAGTGATAGTAGTAGTTGTACTAGTGATAGTAGTAGTTGTACTAGTAATAGTAGTAGTAGTTGTACTAGTGATAGTAGTAGTTGTACTAGTTATAGTAGTAGTTGGACTAGTGATAGTAGTAGTTGTACTAGTAATAGTAGTAGTAGTTGTACTAGTGATAGTAGTAGTTGTACTAGTGATAGTAGTAGTTGTACTAGTGATAGTAGTAGTTGTACTAGTAATAGTAGTAGTAGTTGTACTAGTGATAGTAGTAGTTGTACTAGTTATAGTAGTAGTTGTACTAGTGATAGTAGTAGTTGTAGTAGTTGTACTAGTAATAGTGGTGGTAGTAGTAGTAGTAATAATAGTTGTACTAGTTGTAGTAGTAATAGTAGTTGTACTAGTAACAGTAGTAGTTATAGTAGTAGTTGTACTAGTGATAGTAGTAGTTGTACTAGTGATAGTAGTTGTACTAGTAATAGTAGTAGTAGTTGTACTAGTGATAGTAGTAGTTGTACTAGTGATAGTAGTAGTTGTACTAGTTATAGTAGTAGTTGTACTAGTAATAGTAGTAGTAGTTGTACTAGTGATAGTAGTAGTTGTACTAGTGATAGTAGTAGTTGTACTAGTAATAGTAGTAGTTATAGTAGTAGTTGTACTAGTAACAGTAGTAGTTATAGTAGTAGTTGGACTAGTGATAGTAGTAGTTGTACTAGTGATAGTAGTAGTTGTACTAGTAATAGTAGTAGTGGTAGTAGTAGTAGTAATAATAGTTGTACTAGTTGTAGTAGTAATAGTAGTAGTTGTACTAGTAACAGTAGTAGTTATAGTAGTAGTTGTACTAGTGATAGTAGTAGTTGTACTAGTAATAGTAGTAGTAGTTGTACTAGTGATAGTAGTAGTTGTACTAGTGATAGTAGTAGTTGTACTAGTAATAGTAGTAGTAGTTGTACTAGTGATAGTAGTAGTTGTACTAGTTATAGTAGTAGTTGGACTAGTGATAGTAGTAGTTGTACTAGTGATAGTAGTAGTTGTACTAGTAATAGTAGTAGGTGGTAGTAGTAGTAGTAATAATAGTTGTACTAGTTGTAGTAGTAATAGTAGTTGTACTAGTAACAGTAGTAGTTATAGTAGTAGTTGTACTAGTGATAGTAGTAGTTGTACTAGTAATAGTAGTAGTAGTTGTACTAGTGATAGTAGTAGTTGTACTAGTAATAGTAGTAGTAGTTGTACTAGTGATAGTAGTAGTTGTACTAGTTATAGTAGTAGTTGTACTAGTAATAGTAGTAGTAGTTGTACTAGTGATAGTAGTAGTAGTTGTACTAGTATTAGTAGTAGTAGTTGTACTAGTGATAGTAGTAGTTGTACTAGTAATAGTAGTAGTAGTTGTACTAGTAACAGTAGTAGTGATAGTAGTAGTAGTTGTACTAGTGATAGTAGTAGTTGTACTAGTAACAGTAGTAGTTATAGTAGTAGTTGTACTAGTAACAGTAGTAGTTATAGTAGTAGTTGGACTAGTGATAGTAGTAGTTGTACTAGTGATAGTAGTAGTTGTACTAGTGATAGTAGTAGTTGTACTAGTAATAGTAGTAGTAGTTGTACTAGTAACAGTAGTAGTTATAGTAGTAGTTGTACTAGTAACAGTAGTAGTTATAGTAGTAGTTGGACTAGTAATAGTAGTTGGACTAGTAATAGTAGTTGTACTAGTGAAAGTAGTTGTAATAGTAGTAGTTGTACTAGTAATAATAGTAATAGTTGTAGTTGTAATAGTAGTTGTAGTTGTGCTAGTAATAGTAGTAGTGGTTGTTGTAGTAGTAATAGTAGTAGTAGTTGTACTAGTGATAGTAGTTGTACTAGTAATAGTAGTAGTTGTAGTGGTAATAGTAGTTGTTGTAGTAGTAATAATAGTAGTTGTACTGGTAATAGTAGTAGTTGTACTAGTAATAGTAGTAGTGGTTGCAGTAGTAGTAAAAGTTGTACTAGTAGTACTAGTAATAGTAGTACTAGTTGTACTAGTAATAGTAGTTGTAGTTGTGCTAGTAATAGTAGTAGTGGTGGTAGTAGTAGTAGTAATAATAGTTGTACTAGTTGTAGTAGTAATAGTAGTAGTTGTACTAGTAACAGTAGTAGTTATAGTAGTAGTTGTACTAGTGATAGTAGTAGTTGTACTAGTAATAGTAGTAGTTGTACTAGTGATAGTAGTAGTTGTACTAGTGATAGTAGTAGTTGTACTAGTGATAGTAGTAGTTGTACTAGTGATAGTAGTAGTTGTACTAGTAGTAGTAGTTGTACTAGTAATAGTAGTAGTAGTTGTACTAGTAACAGTAGTAGTGATAGTAGTAGTTGTACTAGTGATAGTAGTAGTTTTACTAGTAGTAGTAGTTGTACTAGTAATAGTAGTAGTAGTTGTACTAGTAACAGTAATAGTGATAGTAGTAGTTGTACTAGTGATAGTAGTAGTTGTACTAGTGATAGTAGTAGTTGTACTAGTAACAGTAGTAGTTATAGCAGTAGTTGTACTAGTAATAATAGTAATAGTTGTACTGATAATAGTAGTAGTGGTTGTTGTAGTAGTAATAGTAGTAGTAGTTGTACTAGTGATAGTAGTAGTTGTACTAGTGATAGTAGTTGTACTAGTAATAGTAGTAGTTGTAGTAGTTATAGTAGTAGTTGTACTAGTGATA